>CM040117.1:40859754-41080904 GCA_022559845.1 Amorphophallus konjac | reverse complement strand
GCGGGAACTGAACTTCCCCGCGATGATTGACGATTACATAGGCCCCACCCTTGTAGACTTTTTGGACTACGTAGGGTCCGAGCCAGTTCTCGTTCAGCTTACCCTTGGGGTTGGCAGCCATGAGATCTCTTCTCTTGACCATGACGAGGTCACCTTTCTTGAATTCACGCTCCTTGACTAGCTTGTCGAAGGCGCACGCAATTCGGGTCTGGTAGACCTGAATATTCTGTTGGGCTTGAAGCCGCTTTCCTTCTAGACTGGAGAGTTCTTCGAGCCTTCGCTCGGTGTTGGTCTGCCCTTCGAGGACAAGCTCATGCTGAATGGCGACCCTGAGGGATGGTATCTCCAGTTCGACGGGGACGATTGCTTCCGAGCCGTATACGAGAGAGAAGGGCGAGCAGCCCGTTGGGGTCTTGTATACGGTTCGGTATGCCCAAAGTGCTTCATACATTTTTTCTTCCCAGTCCCTTTTGTTAGAGCTAACAGTCTTGGCCAGGAGAGTGCAAAGTGTCTTATTGAAAGCTTCGGCTAGCCCATTGGCTTGTGGATTGTAAGGAGTCGATGTCCTCCAGTCAATTTTGTATTTTTCTGCTAGCCGGTAAACCTTCTGGTTACGGAAGTGGCTGCCGTTGTCCGACACAATCCGGTTGGGCACGCCAAACCGGAATATGATGTTGCGGCGGACAAACCTGACCACTATTTCTCCGGTGACTTCTCGTAAGGCAACAGCCTCCGCCCAGCGGGAGAAGTAGTCGGTCGTCGCCAGAATGTATTTGCAGCCTGTGGAAGATGCGGGTAAGGGGCCCACAACATTTGTTCCCCATTGGGCAAACGGCCAACTGGGCGCGGTTGGGTGCAATTGCACGAGAGGCCTCCTGGGTATAGTGGCATGCTCCTGGCATCTTTGACACGACTTAGCGTACTCGCAACAGTCGTTGAACATTGCAGGCCAATAGTAGCCAAGTTTCTTAATTTCAATCTTCATCTTCGGACCCGCCTGGTGTGCGCCAGCTGTGCCGGCATGGACCTCCTTCATAACCCTCCAAGCTTCTTCAATGGACAAGCATCGGAGGAGTAGCTTCTGTTTGGCATCCGCCACAATTCGGAACAATATTCCGTTTCAGAGCTCATAGGAGTCTTTGGTTCTGACTAGCTTGATCCTTTCTTCTCTTCGGTCAGGTAATTGCTGGTGTTTGAACCACTGCATCAGGGAGGCTCTCCAGTCAGGTAGACCGACGGCTTCTGCTGCAGTGACTTCTAGTTCTTCTTGCTCTGGCTCCTCTTCTATCATGCTGGGCATCTGGCGCTGGTTTATTACTTGGATATGGAGAGATCCATCCGGGGGCACTGCCAGTGAGCTCGCCAATTTTGCCAATGCGTCGGCTTGTGCGTTCTCCCCTCTGGCGACATGGCCTATTTCGAGGAGATAGAACCGCTCCATGAGCCGCTTCGCCTTAGTGTGATAAGGGAGCAGCTCAGGTTTTCAGACATCAAACTGTCCCTAGACTTGCTTGACGACCAGCAGCGAATCGCCGAACACTTGGAGCATTTTGATCTCCATTTGAAGGGTGACCTGGAGGCCGATGATCAGAGCTTCATATTCTGCTTCATTATTGGTGCAGGGTTTGCTAATGCAGCAGGAGGTGTGCATCACTTCTCCGTCTGGCGATTTGAGGGCGATGCCAGCTCCGGCCCGCACCTTGGCATGCCCAGACGGGGTCGCTTTTGTTCTCGAGGCCCCGTCGAAGTATAACTGCCAGACGGCTTGTTGTACTTGGTCTACCTCTAGTGTTTCATCTTCGGGTAGTTCGGTGGCCAAAGGGGAGTCTTCGGGCACGGGGTGTGCTGCGAAGAAGTCCGCGACGGCTTGCCCCTTAACTGCCTTCTGTGGCACGTAGGTGATGTCAAATTCCATGAGCAGCACGGCCCACTTGCCAAGGCACCCCTTTGGGACTGGCTGGAGGAGAATGTGCTTGATGGGGTCAGCTCTGGATATCAGACTTACTTCATGGGATAGCATGTAGTGCCTCATCTTTTTGACTGCGAAGACCAAGGCAAGGCAGATCTTCTCAATCGGGGTGTACTTAGCCTCTGCACCCACCAACCTTCGACTGAGATAGTAAAGAGCCTGCTCTTTTCCCTCATCGTTGTTCTGGGTGAGCATTGCCCCCAGTGAATATTCGGTGGCCGCTATGTACAGAATCAGCGGTCTGCCTCTGACAGGTGCCCCCAGGACAGGCGGGGTCTTCAGGTATTCCTTTAGCTGGTCGAACGCGTGCTGGCATTCGGGGCTCCAGCTGAAGGGTGCATTCTTCATCATCAGTCTGTGGAAGGGTTGGCAGCGCCCTGACAGGTTGGAGATGAACCTGCGGATGTAAGCTAAACGCCCCTGCAGGGACCTCAGCTCTCCCAGACTCTTCGGAGGAGGCAGCTCCTAGATGGCTTTTATCTTCAGGGGGTCGATCTCGATCCCTCTGTGCCGGACGATAAAGCCGAGGAATTTCCCACTGGACACGCCAAAGGCGCACTTCATGGGATTCATCTTCAGCCCGTACTGCCGGAGCCTTTGGAAGACGACCCTGAGGTCACTCAGTTGCTCGTCTCTTTTCTTCATCTTGACGACCAGATCATCAATGTAGCACTCGACCTTGCCATACAGCAGCTCGTCGAAGATCTTGGTCATCGCCCGCTGATATGTGGCACCGGCATTCTTGAGGCCAAAGGGCATCCTCTTGTAGTGAAATATCCCCTTGGGTGACCAGAAAGCTGTATGGACCCGGTCATGGTCGGCTATCCAGATTTGGTTATAGCCGGACGACCCATCCATAAAGGACAGGGCCTCGTGGCCAGTGGTTGCATCAATCATCACTTCGGTGATAGGCACTGGGAAGTCATCTTTCGGGCAGGCTTTATTTAGGTCGTGGAAATCTACGCAAATCCTGATCTGTCCATTCTTCTTTTTCACTGGTACAATATTGGCCAGCCATGTGGTGTATTGATTTTCCGCCACGAAGCCGACATCTATGAGCTTGTCGACCTCTTTGCAGATCTGGCTGGTTAGCTCCGGCCTCATGCGCCGGGGAGGTTGCTTCACTGGTTCCACCTTGGGGTCAATGGCCAGTATGTGCTGAGTCACTTCGGTGCTGAGCCCAGGCATTTCCTTGTAATTCCAGGCAAAGCAATCCCGGAATTCTTGCAGCAACTTTGTGTATTGTTCTCTCTCCTGTAGGGGCATGAGAGCACTCAGAAAAGTTGGCCTGGGGTCGTCTTATGTAGCAAGGTTGACCTCAATCAATTCGTCGACCGTGACCTGGCCGCCATTTTCAATTTCCGGCGGGGCTGGCGACAAATCGACGAAGTCTTGGTCTTCATTGTCCTCGGGCTCGAGGACGCCATCTCCCTCTTCTTGTTCATCATGATCGGGCATGGAGGCTGCATTGACCTCGCACTCCTCCTGGGCCGCAGCTGCCGGGTATGTGAGATCCGCTGGCTCAGAGGGGCATAGGTCCATCTCGGGCTCTTCTGTGTATTCATCATAGACCGCTCCTGCGGGGGCCGGGGTAGCCGCATCTTCAGGCGCCTGGTATTGGATGGACACAGTGTAGGCCCCTCCCCTGGGGCTGTCCGCCACGTGGGGGCGTGGCGGGGCTACCACGTAGTCCCCCATTCTGAGCTCATCTCTGTCAATGAGGCTTTGAGCAATGTCTTTGAAGACATAGCAGTCTTCAATGGCGTGGCCCAGCATCTGGTGGTAAGGGCAAAATAGTGGGTCCCCGCTTCTTCGGGTGTCTTGCGGCCTCTTGGACCGTGGAAGGGAGACCTTGCCGTAATGGCAAGCCCAGTCAAAGATGCCCCAGGTCTTCTCTCTTGGAAAGGAATAAGGCTTCTGCAGCTTCTCTTGGAGTGTCAGCCCTTGCCTGGTTGGCCGCTCGATCAGTGAGCTTGTCTTGTCTCTCATTTCCCGCCTTGACAAGGCGGGGGTGTTGGGACTGGTGCCTCGGGGCCGAGGCATCCGGCCACCCCATGGGGGGAGAGATCCCTGGATCAGGTCGGCGACTAGCGAAGTCAACTCAGCCAGTCGTACTTTTAGCATCTCGATCTCCCGTTGCTGCCTGTGGTACAAGGCGTACATGACGAGGTCGTATCGAGGGGAATTTGGAGCGTGGCCCATGCTACTGCTCCTTGCTTCGCCAGTCGGCAGAGGTGAAGGTGCCTCGCTGGCGTGCCCTCTCGAGGTTGACACTTCGGAGAAGGAGGGGGTCTTCTCCATGCAGCGGCGGCTGGGAGGCTTCCACAGGAATACTTCTTCGTCTTGTGCCTCTTCGGCTGGGGTCCCGGGACATGTGTCTTGGTGGGTTTCCCGCGAATCTGCAGCTTCTGCGGGGCCGTCGTCGGGCCATGTCGAGACCGATATGACATCAGTCTCGTAGTAGTCTTCTAGTGAAAAGCCCAGGCCGGGGTGTTTGGTGATTTTCAGCAACCGTCGATCCAGGTTTGGTGGGTTCCACATTTTTTCAAACATTTCCTTCCGACTGGAGGGCTGGTAGGGAGGAATCTTCTGCTTTCTGACCATTCTGGCTGCCTGGTCAGTCATGTGGGGAAGTCCCGCAATGGGGACGTGCGGGTCATGCAACTCGTCAGAGAACCGGCAATCATCGTCTTCCCTGACTGGCTTCTCCCCGGCCACGTAGAAAATAGTGGGCGGCCCCTCAGAGTTAGGCACCTCGAAGGTTCTCAGTTGTTCAGCTGCTTGGCATTCAATTTTCGCTATCGGCTTGACGATCCCTGGCGGGACCCTGACATCTTCTAGCAGGTCTTCGAGGCAGGGTGCCCCCTGTGTGGGGTAGATGGCGAGAGGGGCTGCCCTGAATACCCCTTCTTCTTGTGCAATAAATGGTACATGTGGGGGAGCCACATAGCCTGGGGGCGGCGGAGGAAACCAGCCTCCTGATTCTATTTTCTTCTTGCCCTTGTCTTGGATGACTTGAGGAGCTTGCTTTGCCTTCTCCAAGTACAGATTAGCATCTGACAAGTGACACTCGAACACCTCGAACGGGTGGAGGTCGGCGAAGATTCTGACTTCCTTTCCCTTGCAGGGGTACTTGATGCATTGATGCAGAGTGGAGGGTACCACCCTGTTCTGGTGTAGCCAAGGCCGGCCAAGCAACGCCTTGTAGGAAGTGTTGGAGTTGATGACGTGGAACTGGACTTTGGAGGTGAAGTCGTCAAAGGTCAAGTTGAACTCTGCGACCCCCATGGGAACTTCGCATTTCTGGTTGAAACCAGCAATCTTGACATTTTTAACCTCGACCAGGTGTACGTCAAAGTAGTGCTTCTGGTACACCCGGTACGGGAGTATATTCACTGCTGCCCCCGGGTCGATCAAGACCCTGTTGATAGGCTGGCCGTTCAACTGCCCTTTCATGTAGAGGGGCCTGTTATGGCTGCAAGTCGGCAGGAGCATGTCATCTTCTGTGAAAGCCACTGCCACTTCAGGAGATATTTCTGCCAAGCAGGCTTCAAGGTGTGCTGGCGTCTGGAGTGCGACGATGATGGCTTGCCGTGTTTCTTCATTCAAGGACAGCATCTCCCACATAGTGAATCGGGTCGGGATCTTCTTGAGGTGTCTGAGTATCCGCTCGGCAGCCCACACCTTGAGCAACTTCATTTCTTCGGGCTTGCCACGCCTGCTCCCCTCCTGGGGCTGGGGTGTCTGATCAGGGGACGCCTCCTTTGCGGGATCTGTTGTAGCCCGTTGAGCAGGCGGGGCTTGTTGGGCTTCCTCTGTTTCTCGCATGAATTCGGCGAGGTTTGGGATGCCGTTGAATTCTCCTTCTGGCTGAGGAGGGGTTGCAGCTGGTAGAGCTTGGGGAATGCTTGTTTTACTGGTCACAAAGGACCCCTGGGGGTGCGCCCTCCTTCCTGCTCGAGCTGACAGGAACTCGGCGAATGACGGGGCACCTTGACTCTTGGTGCCTCCGGGGTAGAGACCCGACGGGGGAGGGATCTCGGTGCCTCGTACCTTGGGCTCGGGAACCTGGTATGGTTGTTCCCCCCTGAGCATGATGTTGAGGCTTCCCTGAGGAGGGCGCCCCCACTTCCTCTCTAACCTGGTGGCGTGCTGGGAGGTGGATGCTTCAGCTTGACTCACCTCTGTTGGTTCATGGGGTGGGTCTTCTTCTTCTTCCTCCAGGGAGAGAGCGGTGTCGAACAGCGCCGAGAGGGTGTTGCAGGCGAGGACGACCTCCTTCTTCTTCTTGCCCCGGGGCCTTCTCTTCTTCTTCTTCTTCCCTGCTGTGGCCAATGGCCGCTCTTGGGGAAGCTCACCCCATAGGGGAGGCTCTTTTTCCATTTCAGCTTTTGTTCCTGGAGCCAGCTCGAGTGATTCGAACTCCTCCCAGGGGACATATTCTTTTAGCTCCACGGGCTGGATTTTGGGCTGTTCATAATCTTCAAGCCCGTCAATAATAGCCTGGAGTTTCTCCACCGCCGGGCTGGTCTTCTTGTGCATCCGCAGCAGGACGGAACTCTTTTTATTATGGGTGGGCCGTCTCATGACCAGCCGAGGGGCTGTGTCAAGGCGCATTGGGATTGCCGGGGGTGGTGCAGGCTGGGGCGTCGCCTTCCTCGGGTGAATTGCTGGGGTAGGCCGAGGGGCACGCGCCTTTCTGTTCTTTTCGGGCACGGTCTGCCAGCCTTCTTGGTCTTGAGCTGGGGCCATAATAAAAGTCTCATAAGTGGCGCGGGCACAGGCCCCCGCCCACTCTTCAGGTAGCTCCTGGTATAGTGAGACCATGCTGACGGAGGAGGCTATGCTGGGCAGCTCATGTGGCTGCGGGGGGTCTACTTTATGTTCCCCCATGTCCAACTCCCCGTCCTTGATTAAGGACTCAATAACGTCCTTGAAGACGTAGCAGTCTTCGATAGTATGCCCGAGCACCCGGTGGTACATGCAGAAGCGCTGGTCATCCTTCTTTTTCAAGTCGCCAGGCCTTTTCGGCTCTGGCAGTGTGATTTTATTGTAGATGGTTACCCATTCAAACAGGAGCTTGGACTTGTCCCGTGAGAAGGAATATAACTTGTTTCTCATCTTTTCCCTTAGCGAGGGGCCTTCCCGCCGCTCTGTGGTTCTAGGCGGCGGAGGGTTGGCCGCTCCCTTGGCTTTCTCCTTCTGCTTTTCAAAAGCCTGGAAGTCTAATGCATGCACCTCCGGGGAAGCCGGCTTCTTCTCCGCCTGCCTGGCCCTCTGGCTTGACATGGCTGGGGTGGAGGAGTATCGGGCCAAGAATGCCTCGATCTCCGCTACCACATTGTTCAGGCGGTCAAATGTCTTGACCTCAGTGCCAATCATCCTCTCTAGGATTTCTTTTTTTAAGTTTTGCTTGCAGATCTGCACTGCGTCCTCCTGATGCGGGGGGCGTTTGCACCTCATGCTGAGGTTCCTCCACCTCTTAATGTAGTCGAGAGCCGACTCATCATTCTTCTGCCTTGTGACGTAGAGTTCAGCCATAGTAACTTCTCTCTCGGCGACGTAGAACCTTTCCTTGAACTTCTTCTGCATGTCGGGCCAATCGGCCACCGACCCGGGTGACAAGCCGGAGTACCATTCAAAGGCCAGTCCGGTAAGTGTTGAGCCGAAGAACTTCAGGAGGTAGGCCTCATCAGCAGCCAGGTCTCCCATGACGTTCACATAGTAGGCAATGTGCTCTCTGGGAGACCCTTGCCCGTTGAACTTTTCAAATTTCGGCGGCTTGGTGACGCCAGCCGGCAACTTCCTGGCAGCATAGTGAGCCGGGTAGGGTACCCGATAGACGTCGAAAAGCGTCTGATCCCCATCGCCCCTCTCGGCCAGCTTCATCTCTATCATCTGCTCGAGCATCAACCGGCTGACTGCCGCCGGGTCGGCTGGACTCGGGTAGAAATGAGCGGGCTGCGCGCTCGGAGTGGCTACCATGGTCGCTCGGGGGGCCATGGGGGACCCTTGTGAAAGCGGAGCCTGTGGCGGGGTCACTGCTGTGCAATGTGCTTGCTGCGGGGGCGCGCCCCCGAGAGGATCGAGGGTCGCTGGAAGAGCTGCCTCTGAAGACTGCCCCCTGTCCCTGGGTACCTCGGGTATAACCTCGGTCTGCCAGGACATTGGGGGTGGTGTGTTTCACTCACTCAGCTGCTTTTTAAGTGATTCGATTTCCTGCTGGAATCGTTGTATCATAAGCAGCATTGCTGGGTCAGCTGTGGGAAGACCGGGCATGCCCCCTGTCTCTTCGACCGGGGCGTCCTCGGATGACGTCGAGGGTCCGCCACTCGTGTCGCCGGTGGTGACCACATTGGCCGTGAGGGCCGCAAGGGGCTCTTCAGGTAAGGTCCCTTCGGCAACTGTGGATGTCGCGCCGCCTGCCGCTCTCCCTCTTCTAGTGAGTGTTGACACCCGTTTTTTAACCGATAAATCGAATCATTTCCTTCGCCTCAATTATTGTCCCAAGCAGTCAATCACATGAGAGATTATTCTTCTGGCAGTATTTTGGGCTCTTCCCAGCAAAGAAGGCCTCCCTCCCTCTCATTGTGTTTAACGGTCTGTTATAAACCGTTTTTTTCAATAGAACGGTCCCCATTGGGCCGTTGTGTTACGCTGCCCCGGGTTATTTGTATCTCGTGATATGCTTTGAACAACGGCTCCATGACAACCGTTATGGTCAATATAGCGGTCGTCTATGGACCGTCATTATTTGCCGACAAGAAAAGGGGTTAGAGGCCCGACAGTCAGTCATAGCCACGTGCTTCACGAAAAGTTGTTTGTCCGGGCATTGACTCGCCTTTAAGCATAACGGTCTCTATAGGACCGTCATAGTTATTGGACGGCCTCTCCCAGACCGTCATAGTTGTTTGGCGGCCTCCTTACGACCGTCATTGTTACGGCCACCCAGATTAGACCCCGTGATTCCAGGCGAATTAAGAGGAGAATGTCGTTGGCAATATTGACACGATGCTATCATATACCGGTCCTTGACCGACATCATTCAGTGTTAATCCCTGATTAAGCTCGAAGCCCTGGGCTCTATATATAGCTCACGGGTTCTGAGACAGAGGGGGACCATCACGAAGTGCTGTCGAATTCCATCGCCAAATTTCATACAGCATTCGCCCGTTCGTCAGGGAGTGGGGGCCTTCTACATCCCTCGCAGGCCCCCGGTGCAGGGAACTTCACGCTTCATGTTTCTGTGTTTCTAGTTCTTCTCTGTTTGCTCACCACACACACGTCTTTTCTCCACTGCATCACACATCACATACATCATTTCGTTGGCATTTATTATCTTTCCTATTGTTTCCGGCGCCCTAAACGGGGTTTCAAAACCTCCAGGTATCGCCGGGCCATGTTCTTCCTTTGCTTTATTTCAATTAGTACACCTACTACACTATCATTTAGCTAATCTCCGTTTATCTGTGTGTTTCACCGTTTGCTTTCAGGTCAGCAACCAAAAGCACGAGGCCCGCACCTTCCGGCCGGCCAGGAGGAGTGGAGGAACGGACCCGCATTCTCCCGCAGCTTCCGAGTCCCGGCGCTCTCACCGGGTGGCGATCACGGTCAACAGCTTCATCTTTCCTCCTTTTTTTTTTATCTCTTCAATATTATTTAACTCGAGGAGGAATAACATATCAACACCTCTCCTTTTTGGCGATCACGGTGGGACTTCTGATGCCCGTCGTGCTTCTGGTTTGCTGACCAATCTCTGTCTCTGTGAAGTTCAGCGGTTCTGTATCAGCCGTCGTTCTGTGTAAAACGGTTCTCTTTCAGCCGTCGTTATCTGGTATTCTCCGCAATTATCACTGCCGTGCTCTGCTCATTTAACGGCCTTCATAGTGCCGTCATACTTGTGTAGCGGTCATCATTAGGCCGCCATTCCCGTTCTGCAGCTCTATACTTTAGCGGCTCTTCCAGAGCCGTTATAGTCATTTCCGCGGTCTCCAGTAGACCGTTATTGTGGCGCAGAGTCTGCGGCTGGCACTTGTTATCCCTAATTGTTGTTCCCAGCATTGGTCCCCCTGCTGTCCACTTGTTATTTTCTATCATATTATTGATTGCTTCATGATTTTATCATTTGATTTCATATGTGATTGCTAGATTTCTAGGCTAGGCTTTGCATGCACTCCGGTGCACCTAGGATCATTCACTTCATACTGTAGTTGCATTTCCTACCGAGGTAGGATTTCCTCTCGTCTCCATATTCCTTGGAGCCGACTAGGGAATCTTGCCGAGGACCTCCGTAAGCCCCCGTGAGCCGTGGATTCCCACACGGACGCCGGGCCGGTTGTACCATCGCCACACCGTGTCTAGGTTCTGCATACGTGGAGAGTGCTTCCCCTTAAAGTCAGCCAGTTCCCCCATCATGCCGTTATTAGGCTCCCAAGTGTCCGAGTGAACTCTACATCTTAATCAAAACACTAAGCCTAAGAGAAAAGAATTCTGAAAATCTGCGGCATCATTCAAAGTGTGTGCATACTTGGTTGACTCCCTTCTCGTCTCCACCTTTCATTGTGTGGTTGCTTTGCTTCTACTTGTGTACTTTGGTCTTAAGTCTCTCTAGTCTGTGCATCCCATTGCATGCAGCATTGCTCCCCTCCCTCGGGATCATCTCCTAGGGGCGATTCTCTACTCTCCCTCTATTGCAACCCTTTATTCAACTCATCATCATCCAGCATGTCTTCTTTCGGGTCCATCCCCGCCCGCGAGGATTCTCTTCCTCAGGGGCTCCTCGAGGACGTCTCCGGGGTTGCCTCCTCCCTGAATGGGGAGGGGTTCGTCTTTGTTCCCCCTTCCTCCATCGCTGAGGTTGCGCCACCCACGCTCCCTCAGTTTGGCTCCCCTTCGGCGAGCCAACTACTCCAACTCATGTCCCAACTTGACCAGGATCAACTCCAGATATTCAAGCAAGCCCTCGGGGCAGAGGTCCCGCCCGCTGTAACCCTTCCTGTCTCTTCCACCCATCCTGCTGAGAGGTCCGGAGCACCGTCTGTTGCCCCAGTGGACCATACCCCTCTTCGCCCACAGGTCCTCCAGTTTCCAATATATCAATCTGGCCAGGCTTCTACCTCAGCCCACCCTCCTGCAGACAAAGGGAAGAGTCAAATTCCCTTATCTCCTCGTGCTAGTGCCCACGCGGCCGTCTCATCAGCACCACCGGCCCCTCTGGCCCAAGTGGATTCTACTCGGCTGCAGCCCGGAATAGCTCAACTCGCTTACGCTGATGTGGGTCCTTTTTGGACTCAACATCCATCTTACGGGCTCATGGCCCCCACTATCCATCCGGCTGTCTCCCATTATCCCTCGGCTTCTACTGTCCATCCAGCTGCCTCTCACTACCCTTCAGTTCCACCTCAAGTCCCTCTACCTCAACAAGGAAGTGACGATCGCTTGGCAGTGCTCCAACAGCAGATCGATCTCCTCAATAAGAGGGTTGGCCCACCATCCTTCGCAGATGCTCTCACTCCTAATTTCCGGGACATCCGATTCCCTTCTCAGTCAGAGCTCCCGACATACCGAAAGTACAACGGGAACGGCAACCCGTTCATCCACATCAAGGAATTCCTGTACGAGTCGGGACCATACCAGCATGACGATCACCTCCTTGCATATCTATTCCGGCGATCCCTGGACGGGGTGGCACTCGAATGGTTTTACGCTCTGCCACTGGAGGAGGTTGGGAGCTTCAAGACGATCAAGGAGAAATTCGTGCAAAGATTCCAAGATCGGGTCGGACCCGAATACTCATTCACGGACTTAGTGGCCGAGAAGATGAAAGCTGATGAAGACTTCGCTACCTATGCTGATAGGTGGAGGCAGATAGCCTCCCGTGTGCCCGGGCAGATTCCGGAAGAAGAAAAGATCAAACTGCTCATTTCTAATGCAACCCCTCTCTTCCGGAATGTCCTAATGTTGAATGACATCACCAGTATGCATCAACTGTACAGTCGGGCCCGGTTTATCCAGACCCAGTTTAAGGACTCCCCCATTCATTCTCTCTTCGAAGCCCAGAAGCCCAAGAGTTCCAGAAAACCACAGGGCCCTGTTACCGAAGGAGTCCAAACAAACGAGCAGGTGCAGGTAGTTAGCCAGACTGCCACCTCCCACTTCCCCCAGCAAAGCAACCCCCATTTCTCCGCATCACCTCGCCCTTCCTTTCCCACGCAGCAACACCCTCAACAACAATCTCCGCCACCACCACAACAGCCCCAGCAACCACTGCAATACCATAACACTCCCCCGCCTGCTACCTACGCACCTGCTCGTCCGGTTGCTAAAAGAGCCAACTATCCTCCTCTCCCAGAGACGCTCACTAATGTCTTTGCAGCACTGATGCATACTGGCGATTTACAATTGCCACCTGAGCGCCCGAACATGAATCCGGCCGCCGATCTGTCCCGATATTGTGTATATCACCGGCAGCCGGGGCACACCATTGAGAGGTGTTATCATTTTAGGGACCTGGTATACGACCTGCACGAAGGTCACAGGATCGATTGGGCTCAGATGAGGAAGCTGATTGAAGATCTGAGAAGAGGGCCAGCAAGGCCGCAACAGGCAGCACCACAGCAACAGCAGTTTCAGCAACAACCTCAGCAATTCCAGCCACAGCAGCCACAGCAACAGCAGCAGCAGCCAAACTTAGGGATCCACCAAAATCCCATGCCAGTACATGCACCCGCTCCTCAACAACAACAGCAGCCGCCGGCACCGGCCCAAGTCAACATGTTACGCCACCCGGCTCCTGACGCAGGGTGGACCATTGACGATCCCGCACACCTGTTAACCTTACGCCACATCCCTACGCACTCTACCTCACCCGCCGTCTTTTCCATCCTTCGGCCTTCCATGCCTTCCACAACTTCCCCCGTCATCCATTCTTCCACCATACTTACCACTCCGAGAAGCCATATTCTCTCGCCTATCCCCCCACAACATTATACTTCCCCACCTACTATACCTTCCACTATCTTGTCCACCAATCACTGCAGTCCACTAACCGCCCCTTTACCTCACCCATCGCCCATTTTACCTTCACCACAACCTTCGCTTACTATGCCTATCATATCCCCCATCACCAAGACTGCCATCCCTTCCATTCTCATTCACCCCACTGGGTCAAGCGGGAGCCCACCTACAGCCATGCCAGCACAAAACCTTGCCCTCAGGAGCGGGCGGTTATTTCAAAGGACTTACCCCTCTACCAGTGCACCTCCCCAAATACCCTCCATCTCAGCATCAGCAGCACAAGACAATGAAGTTGACCCCGCGCCCGGTTCCACATACGACCTGTTGCAACATCTTGACCGGATGCCGGCAAAGATCTCTGTCTTGGAGTTGATCAGACGTTCACCTCTACACCAAGAAGCATTAAGGACGTTTCTGCAAAAGGTCATAGTGAACGAAGATGTGGCGGTAGACAGCTTGCCGTCAGTGTTGGCTACTGTTACCAAGGGGCCCGCTATCACATTCTCTGAGGCCGAACTCGCGCCCCCTGAAGCACGCCAAATGCCGCTATGCGTCACCATCACCTTGAACCAGGTAGTGGTAGACTCAGTGCTAGTGGACACTGGGGCTTCAATAAATGTTTGTCCATTAAGTACTCTGCGTGCCTGCAACATTTCTGAAAGTATGCTGAAGCCGACACCGACAACCATTGCCGCCTATGACAATTCCAGAAGGGCATGTCACGGGGTCATCACATTACAGGCTGAGCTAGGGCCGTTACAAATAGAGGTGGAATTCTACGTCCTAGACATAGATCCGATGTTCAAGGCTATTCTGGGTCATCCATGGATAAATGCTCTGCAAGCGGTACCTTCCACCGCCCATCAGTGCCTGAAATTCTCCTTCCAGGGGCGGGTGGTCAAAGTCAAGAGTGTTTCCACCGTCCAGGCAGTGGACGCCATCACTGACCAGGTTCTCCCCACTCTATGGCCGAGCAATAGGCCAGTATTGTCAGTCATGGACATAAATTACCCATGGGCTTATGCGGCAGGCAAACCCATTACAACACGCAAGAATGCCGGAGCTAAGCCTAAACCCAAAAATTCTAAAGGCTGGGACATGATCATGAAGCTAGGCTATCAGCCAGGCCTTGGTCTCGGCGCGCGGTTACAGGGAAAGACCAAACCCATCTCTGAAAGCAAGAAGATGGGTCGTCAGGGCTTAGGCTATCATAACACTACCATTCAGGCAGATTCTGGGCCACTAACCTGGGACTACCGGCAACACTTTGTAAAGGGTCCACTACAGCCCGGCACCGCAAATAAGCCACAACCCAAGGAAGAAAAGAAAGATGCTCCCATTGTTAATATTGTTGCTGACCCACCGCCGCCTCTGCAGGGGTTGGTGGGAGATCTTGAAGATTATTTTGCTGAAATGTCAAGTCTGTTTACTGATCCAGCCACTCAAATGAAGGAGACAGAGATGCCCATGGTTAGGCATGCTCTGATAAGGCCACAGAAGATACAAGAGGCAGGAAGCTCCGACATTTCCTTCTTTATTCCTCCTGCTCATTTGGCCTCAACAGTTTACCCAAACTTTGTGATTCGATCCCCTCCAATACTGGTCAAACCGTGTTTCACGGGGAGACCGTCAAAAATTCTATTCATTCCCTCCAATTGCGGGCACTGTCCGCCCATTGATCTACTCGATCTATCTTCACCTCCTTCTCCTAACCCCCGAGTTCGCGGGATGTGGTTCTCCCCCGATACCTTCTTCTCTCTCTTTCCTCAATTCTTCACAAAAAAACTCCTTCCTCTGCCTCCACCTTCTGATTCTTCTTGCTCTCTTCTGGTAGTAGAAGATACCCAAAAAAAAACGTCAACTTTCAAACTTACATTTCAGTCGAAGACTATGCTGTCTTCTGCTCATCCACTCCCCAGGGGCACCAAACCCCTGCTCCTTTCCACTAGATTTTCTGTCTCCTAGGGTAGATGTACAGGTAGTTGAGTCTCCTAGGTTAGTCGAGTCAGTCAGGGTAGAAGCATGTTCCCCCTTAGATAGCCCATCCACCTCTGCAACGCCACCACTGGCATGTCACTCCGTTCCATTCCCGATAGGTTCCTACAGGATCTGGCCTTGAGATGCCAGGCCCTCCTCAGATGCCCAGGATTCATAGCCACCACCGTCTCCTTAAAAGAGGATGAGGATTCAGAAGGCCGGGTGTGGAGCAATGACGGACTAGGAGTGTATGAAATTGTAGACGAGAAAGACCCAGCGGATGATGAGGAAAGTGATGTGGAGGACATTGCTGACCTATACGCACAAGGATTGAGAAGATTCGACGAACCCTCGTCAGCAGTGGATGAACCCACTAAAGAAATCAATTTAGGGACCGAAGAGGATCCCAGGCCCATATCTATTGCAGCTGATCTCCCTCCTAAGGTAGAAGAGGAGCTCATCAAGGTTTTGAGAGAGTACAGCGATTCTTTTGCCTGGTCCTACGAGGACATGCCGGGTCTCGACCCCGCTTTAGTGGAACACAGGTTAATCTTAAAGCCAGGGGCGATTCCTGTTAAACAAAAGCTCAGAAGATTCCACCCACATATGGCCTTGAGAATGAAAGAAGAGGTGGACAAATTACATAAGGCCAGATTCATCAGGGTTGTGCTTTATCCACAGTGGGTGGCCAATATAGTCCCGGTAATAAAAAAGGATGGCAAAGTCAGAATTTGTATTGATTTCAGGGACTTAAACAAAGCATGTCCGAAAGACGATTTCCCGCTTCCTCACATCGATGTTTTGGTAGATAATACCGCTGGGTTTGAGGCTCTCTCGTTCATGGACGGGTATTCAGGATACAACCAAATCCGTCTTGCTCTAGAAGATCAAGAGAAAACCTCCTTCACCACGCCTTGGGGCACCTACTGCTATGTCGTCATGCCATTTGGATTGAAGAACGCAGGTGCTACCTATCAACGGGCAATGGTGGCCATCTTCCACGACATGATGCACGTCTACATGGAGGCCTATGTGGATGATATTCTGGTGAAGTCGAGGACAAAAGAAGAACACCCCGCCATTTTAGCCAAAGTGTTGCAAAGGGCTAGGGAATACCAATTGAAGATGAATCCTAAGAAATGTGTCTTTGGAGTCGCATCCGGGAAATTACTTGGGTTCATGGTTAGCAAACGAGGGATTCAGATTGATCCTAATAAGGCAAAGGCCGTAATGGAAATGCCACCGCCTAAGAATCTTAAGGAGCTTCGTGGTCTGATTGGGCGTTTGCAGTTCGTTAGAAGATTCATATCTCAACACTCTCAAAGATGCCGCCCATTCTACGACTTATTAAAGGCGGGGGCCGAGTTTAAATGGAACGAACAATGTCAGAAGGCCTATGAGGAGCTTAAGGTTTATCTGTCCAACCCTCCTGTCTTGCAACCTCCTGTCCCCGGAAAGCCTTTGATCCTATACATTTCTGTCGCTGAGGATTCCCTAGGTGCTGTCCTGGCACAAGTGGATGATGAAGGAAGAGAGAGGGCAGCATATTATCTCTCCCGATTGTTCAATTCTGCCGAATCCCGGTACACTGCCATGGAGAAGACTAGTGCAGCATTGGTATGGGTAGTTCAGAAGTTAAAACACTATTTCCTAGCCCATGAGGTAAGGTTGATCTCTAGAATGAACCCAATCCGCTACCTCCTCGAGAAACCCGTCCTCTCTAGTCGATTAGCTCGCTGGCAGAGCTTTCTCTCTCAATTTGATATCACCTTCGTCGTCCAGAAGGCCATCAAGGGGTATGCTATTGCTGAGCATCTTGCTCATTCTCCTATCCCCTACACTGATTCAATCCAGGACGAATTCCCTGATGAACACCTTGCAGTTATCTCTCATCCGCCTCCCTTTTGGTCTCTACATTTCGATGGTGCGCTCAATTCCCAGGGCCGTGGCATCGGCGCTGTCCTCCTTACTCCCGAAGGTATCACCGTCCCTTTTGCCTACCAGCTCTCTTTCTCTGCCACCAACAACATAGCCGAGTATGAGGCTCTCCTAGCTGGACTAAAGCACGCCTACCTCCTAGGCGCACGATACCTCAACATCATGGGAGATTCTCAATTGGTGCTGCGTCAAGTTCTGTCAACTTATCGCACCCGTGACCCCAAACTGAAGCCATATCAAGATTTGGTCACACTCTTGGCTAGACAATTTAGCAAACTCATCTACGTTCATGTTCCCCGATCTCAAAATATTCTTGCTGATTCATTAGCATCTCTCGCTTCCTCTTTATCCTTCTCCCTTAGTCGTTCCACTGAGACCATTGTGGTCCAGCGGATGGACGCTCCCTCTTTGCAAGATCCTTGGTTTGCTAACCTTAGGAAGATTGTGGAAGAGAAGGCGGCTAAAGAAGAGGTTAAGGAAGTATCTTTAGCAGAATTGGAAGAAATATTGGGCGAAGATGAATTGCCGTGGTTCCATGAGATTGAGCAATATTGTCGGGATGGTTCTTTCCCGGAGGAAGCCAATGCTACACAAAGGAAAGCTATCAGAAGAGTCGCCTCGAGGTATACAATCATTGCAGGAGAATTGTACAGGCGTGCTCTCAATGGAGTTCTATTGCGGTGTTTAGACGACAATGAAGCTTGGAAAGTAGTGGAAGCTGCTCACTCCGGTGAATGTGGAGGTCACGTGAATGGACAGGCATTGGCTAAGAAGATCCTTAGGCAGGGCTACTACTGGCCAACCCTAGAGGAAGATTGCTCTACCTACGTCCGTAGGTGCCTTCAGTGCCAGCTCCATGCTGACAAAATCCACGCCCCTGCTTCATCTCTTCGCCCACTATCCGCCCCATGGCCTTTCTCCATGTGGGCCTTTGATATTGTCGGTCCGTTAGGTGACCCTAACGCCCAAGTAAAACAGAAATCCTTCATCCTCACCGCTACAGAGTATTTCACGAAGTGGGCGGAAGCTGAAGCCTATGCAGAGATCAAAGCTACCACAGTTTGCCGCTTCATCACAAAGAACATCATCTCGCGGTTCGGGGTACCAAGCGACATTGTCACCGACAATGGGCCACAATTTGTGTCTCAAGAACTCCAGGACCTCTGTAAGAAATTTGGTATTGCATTGCATCATTCATCACCATATTATCCACAAGGCAACGGTCAAGCCGAAGCCACCAATAAAACCCTTCTTAAAATCATCAAGAAAACGTGTGAATCCCACCGGCACGCTGATTGGGCTGATAAATTGATAGACGCTCTATGGGCTTATCGCACCTCTGTCCGAACTCCCACAGGGCAGACTCCCTTTGCCCTCACCTATGGGATGGAGGCGGTACTCCCGTATGAGATTCTCATCCCTTCCCTAAGAGTGCAGCTAGATAAGGAACTTAATCTCGACGAGCGTCGAGAGGCGTTACTAGCACAGCTGGAACTGTTAGATGAGAAGAGGTTAAATGCGGCCAATCACGCTTCTGTTTATCAAAAGCGGGTCTCACGTCATTTTCAAAAGAAGGTAATCGAAAGAAAGTTTGAAATAGGTAATATGGTTTTGAAAAGGAAATTCATCCGAACAGGTGGTCCAAGGGCTAAGTTGCAGCCAAACTGGGAAGGGCCGTTCGTCATCAAGGAAGTCTATCCAGGTAATGCCTATCGATTGACGAACTCAGAAGGAGAAGAACTGGCAAATCCGTGGAACGGGTTATATCTCAAACGCTTCTATCCCTAAAAAAGAGTCTAACCACGTGCTTCCCTAGCAATGCAAGCTTCCCCTGCTCATAAGAATCACTGAGAAGCTGAACACACAAACACGACCCTTTGGTCCCGTCCCCAGTTCCGCCAAACACCGTTTCCCGGGGCCACACTCTGGAGGAAAGTTGTAGTCCCTGTACGTCTCTTGCTTCGGCTGAACCCAAGAATGAGAGTAAATAAGAAGGCGATGCCTGACCTGGGTACCCTAATACGAGATAAGTCTCAAATAGGGGCAGTTCGTTATGACCTGAAGCCACAAGAAAAAGAAAGAAAAAGAGAGAAAAGAACAAAAAGAAAAATGAATAAATGAAAATATTTGGAACAACTAGGCATAGCAAGAATGACAAATGTGGTGGCTTAAGGTTCGATGACGAACACCAAAACCCGACACAACAGACCGAAGCTTTGAGGGGCACCCAGGAAAGAATTCAAGTCTTAAAAACTCACATGACGGGTGTAAGCTTGTCTCCATATTCTTTTTCTTTTCAGGACAAAGCTGAGTACCCTGGGGTGGCCCTGGCAGAACACCGTCAGGCAAATAAAAGTTCGGGCCAGGAGGGTCCCTTCAATCACACGCCGATCTCAGGAGGAATCCTCAGGTTACGAGGGAGGCATGTCTTGTTACGGAAGCATCGGTTTTCAAATCCAAAACATTGAATATTTCAAAATCCAAAAAAATCAATATTTCAAAATCAAAAAAAAACAAATATTTCAAAATCAAAAAACAACAAATATTTCAAAATCAAAAAACAACAAATATTTCAAAATCCAAAAACAACAAATATTTAAAAAAAAAACTTAAAACCAAAAACATTGAATATTTCAAATCAAATAAAAAAATCCAAAAATATTCATGACTTGCATTCATGGCATGCATGCATTGCATTGTTATCATTTCTCTTTTCCTTCGCTTATTTAATAAGGCTTGCCCCTTGACCAAAAATCAAGCACTGGTTACCTCCGCACTTGTCACAAGGCAAGGGGCTAAGCCTAAAACAGATTTAACATGTTTCATTGCTGATAGTGTGCAGGACGATGGAGCAAGAAGACGAAGTAACAACAGAACAACTGCAAGGGGCAAAATCAGTCACTCCAACTTTTATTCCTGATACAAACAATTCTCACTCTCAAACAAGGCACTCTCACTTATCAAGCATCATAAAAAGGAAGGGAAAGTACAATCACTCAATCCTCCGCTGGGCATTCCCGCAGGGGCACATCTCTCTCAGTTCTCTGATATACGCCTGGCGAGTCTCGGTCGCCTCTTCCACCTCTGCTGGCAAGGCACGCACCTTGCTGATTCCCCACATCGCTAGTGCACTCCTCACACTCTGCTCATCGTGCTCAGTGCCAATCTGTCTAGCCTGAAGAGAAGGGAAGTGCGACAACGGAGGAAGCAGGGTCCGCGGTACACCGACCTGCAAATGGCACCTGTGTGGATAATACACGGCCAGTACGGTATCACTCACTAGCCTCAAATCCAGACCCTGTCCTCTGGGCAGTCTGATCTCCGTAGTCACCAAGAAGTTAGGCCGCATCACGAACCTCTCCACGGGTAGCCGACTCAGGTACCTGCGCCATTCTTCTCTGGTCCGCATATCCCCCGTACGGCACTCCACCTGCGAAGAGAAACCAAACCCGCCACCGATAAAGGAAAGTGGATGGCTCCCGAAGATCCTACTCTCAGTCTCTATGCCTGCCCTAGGGATAAACTTCAGTCTCACGCCCACCCAACACTCTAAGAGAATCATAGAACCAAACAGTGGACCACTCAGGGCAGCAGAGCTAAGCCCTTCATAAAAATAGGCTAAGATAGCCTGGGAAATAGAAAGCCCTCTCCATAAACCACTGATGGTGCTAAGGACGGGAAGATCTAACACGTGGTCGGCTGACGGAAAAAGGATAGCACCACACAAGCAAATGGATGCAGCCTTGGCAATAGCCTCATGCCACCCGCATTTGTTCTTACAATGTGCCACCACCCACTGGCTGAGAGGAAGAAGGTGAACATGACGGGGTCCCACAAAGGTCTTGATCTCACTCGGGTCTTCTATGAACTCGCTAAAGATGGCAACTGGATCTATAGGGGCAACTGTGTGACACACTAGATCCTCCTCCCCAACCCTAGACTTAGGGAGAGACAGATAAGCCTCTACTTCCTCTAAAAGGACGGTGGCCTCAAAGGATGGAAAGATAAAAGTGTGGGTCTGTGGGTACCACATTTTTACAAGGGCTGAAATATTGTGCCAGTCAAAGGAAATCTTTTGGAAGTTACGACCTAAGAACAGCAAGGATTGCAAATGCCAAAAACTAAGGATATGGGTTACCCCTAGGGGCAAGGCACGAACCATGGGAGCCACCCACTTAAGAGAAGAGTATCGGCGAGAGCCAGGAAGGAGCTAAAAGGGAGGAAATAAGGAGAATAATGCAGAAAAGAAGAGATATTAGCTGAAATAGAATCAAATGAACCAAGTTGGAAGTGATTTAAACATACCTCTCTAGAAGGATTTGAACTGAGGTGTCGAGGAATAGAACCCAAACGTGTAATCTCCTCTCGCTCCTTCCTCGCAGCCTTCGGGCCTGAATAGCTTCCCTTACCCAAAGAATGCTCACCAAAACTCCTCTTCATGATGATTTGGTGGTGATTTAGAGGGAAGAAACTTAAGAAGAAGAAGAAGAGGTTGGGTTCAGGCTGAAGGCAGAGCACCCCTTACTTATAGGAGGTCTCATCCCGTGTTTCGCTCCACTGGAACGCATGATGCACGAGAGCACACCAGGATTGAATGGGCTTAAGGGAATTCAATTTGGCTTATAAGATCGTGCTGATTGGCGGTCGTACGATAGACCGTCATTCATGTAAGCACGGCCCAATGGCGACCGCTATTCTCATGTCCGCGGTCTACCATGGACCGTCGTTCTTCAGTCGGCCAGCACCAAATAACGGCTTTCCCTTGACCGTTATGTTACATCACGGCTATGGCATAGCCGTTATTCTTAAGAGACCCACGGCCCTGTCTTGGCCGTCATTCTTTCCAAAAACGGTTTTTTCCTGGCTGTTGTTCTCTAAACTCATGGGCGTCCCTCACCTCCGCTCGCATCACTCACCTCGAGTCGGTGTGCCTCACCTTCGCTCGCGTCACTCACCTCGAGTCGGCGTACCTCACCTCCGCTCACTCACCTCGAGTCGGCGTGCCTCACCTTCGCTCGCGTCACTCGCCCTGAGTCGGCGTGCCTCACCTCCACTCGCGTCACTCGCCCTGAGTCGGCGTGCCTCACCCCCACTCGCGTCACTCGCCCTGAGTCGGCGTGCCTCACCTCCACTCGCGTCACTCGCCCTGAGTCGGCGTGCCTCACCTCCACTCGCGTCACTCGCCCTGAGTCGGCGTGCCTCACCTCCGCTCGCGTCACTCGCCTGAGTCGGCGTGCCTACCTCGCTACCTCTCACGCAGCTCACCCGAGTCGGCGTGCCTCACCTCCGCTCGCGTCGCTCACCCTGAGTCGGCGTACCTCGCTACCTCTCACGCAGCTCACCCGAGTCTGTCATCGCCTCCCTCACCCATTGTCATTCATACATACACTCATCCATTTGCATACATTCATACATCCATACAAAAACTAAAAAGGGGTACAACACATATACATATCATCATCCCAACAACATAAAAATCTCATAAAAAAAAAGAGGGAAAAAGTACAAAATCAGGCCTCACCCTCTGGCCTGTCACTGTCTCCACCTCCCTCCTGTCTCTTCGCTGGCGGGGCCATCGAAGAAGTCTCAGCAGCATCGCGACGTCGTCGTCGCTCATCACTCTCGTTCCTCTCCCGCTGAGAGGAACTCGCCATGTAACGTCCTACCGAGGTGTGAGTAGCCTGGCTGCCACTCGGTACGACCGATCGGCTCCTCGAACGGCTCATCGTCATACCCTGAACCTGGCCCCGCAGCACAAGGGCCTCGGTCCTGAAAGGCTCCAGCTCCGCTATCGTCGCTCGGTAGCGCTCCACCTCCGCACGGAGAAGTCCTGTCTCAAGAGCGTCGGCCGGCTGAGCTCGCGCAAGCTGCTCACGCAAATGGCCCGCCTCCCTCTCAGCCACGAGCCGCAGCACCTCTCGCTCCTGAGACGCTGCTCGCTCTCGCTCCAGCTCTGCCTGTAACTGCTCCAGCTCGGCAGTCAGCATAGGATGAAGTCCTCTCACCCGCTCCCGGAACTCGGCAGCCTCTACCGACTGGAGCCGCCTCACCTCCTCCTGAGCCTCGGCTAACTCCGCCCTGGCTCGAGACGCCGACCTCTGGGCGCTCACAGTCGCCTCCTGGGCCCGAGCCTCAACCTGCACCAACTCAGCCCGAAGGTGGGCCACCTCCTCTCTGGCACGGGTAGCCTCCTCCATGGCAACCCTCACGTCCTCCACCTGCATGCATCAAACATTAGCACATTCCATTCATATCATGCACGAATAAACAAAGGAAAGCGTCAGAAGTGTACCCGCACGGCAAGCTCGCTCTCCGCTGCCTCGGCCCGCTCCACCATCCGCTGGAACTCGGCATCCCGGGCTGCTCGGTCGGCCGGTGTCTCAACAGAAGAAGAAGAAGGAGCCTCCGCTCCACGCCTCTGAGCAGCCTCAGCTCGCTGCACCCAAATATCCCAGGTCAGTCACATGCATAAACATCATATAGAAATGTAAGAGTCCAGAGTTTAGGAACATACCAGTAACTCGAGGGCTCGGCGAGCCTCATCCCTCTCCTGGATGGTGGCATGAAGGAGCCCCTGCAGCTCCGCTAAGCGTCCCTCAGGGTCGATCTGCATGTCGAAAGGAAGTCAGTACAGCATATAGAAATCATAAAGCATGTAGATTAAGTCTGAGTTTAGAATTGTACCGGTCGGCGTGATCCTCGGAACACGCGGTCTCCATAATGCCTGACGTACGCAGTCACGTACGCCGCATCACTGTCAGCACGAGCGGTCACCACACGCCCACCTGCCTGCCAGTCGGCAACCTGCTCGGCGTTCCGCGCCGCCCAATCGCACTGCTGAGTCAGCCCTCGGGTGCTCCGCGTCACCCTCTCCCTCGCGCTCTCCTGCACCGGGAAGTCTACCACGGGCTGAGAGACGCCGGTCGTCCTCATCACCAGCCGGGAGTAAAGGGGCTCCACTACATTCATGCAGTGTAACCACACATCACGCCCGGAGAAGGTAAGAGCTCTCACCACCCACGGCTGCTCTGTCACGTCCTCGTGTGCATAAGGAGTCCACTGCACCTGCATACATCAGCAATCACATCAACATCATATAAAACAAGCATTTTCCAAATAAAGGCTAAAGGTTTAGAAGTCGTACTGAGGAGTACGGAAGCGTGTCAATGTCATCCTGCAGGTCGCGCACCTGCCGTGTCAGGGTCCCCGACCCACGAGCTGGCGCCCACCGTCGTAGAAGAGGGAAGAGTCCAGGGCGGATCTCTAGTCCCCTGCGCAGCATAGGCAGCCGCACGTAAGCCCATGCCTGCATCACGCACAAGTCGTCAGCATCTAGAGTACAGGTCCTAGGAAATTGCATGAGTTCTGAGTCAGAGTCGTACCTGGAGAAGGGGAGAGAAGCCCCCCAACATCGTCCGTCGGGACGTCGAGCTGAGGCTCTCAAAAAGGAAGGAGAGCACACCGGCACCCCACGCGTAGTCTCCCACGTGCTCTAGGTCCTCAAGGAACGGAAGAAGTCGGCAGTGGATGACGTCCGCACGCGTCGAGAAGAGAAGCCGCCCGAACAAGAACATCAGGAACCGCCGAAGAACCGTGTCCGCCTCTGCACCCGGTCCTGCTGCTACTCGAGGCCGCACGCGCGTCACCAGCCGGTCCAAGTGCTCCTCTGGACGCTCGCCCACCGCAAGTCCCGTCCGTCGCAACCCTAGGCTGTCCTGGAGAGCTGCCCGCGGAAGAAGCGTGGTCTGCCGACGTGTCGTCTGGAGCGCGAGCCCCAACGTCCTCTCGGCCATGCCGCGGTAATCAGGAAAGGAGATCCCAGTCACCGGCAGACCATGCACCTGTAAACCAGTAAGCCTAGCCACGTCCTCTAGCGTGGGGACCATGTGACCCCACGGGAAGAGGAACGTGCGACTCGCCGGATCCCAGCGGTCGTGCAGGGCATAAAGAAGAGGTGTGTCAAAGCGACACACCTCAACACTGAGGAATGGGGCGAACCCCATAGCAGCCAGCCTCTCCCGCTGAAAATCCGGCAGTGCAAGATACACTGACCGAACCTGCAGCCAGGAGATACGGGTCCGACGCTTTCCCTGCATTCATTCATTCATCTCATTAGTTTCATATTTCTTAATAACAAAAGAAAGGGGGGGTTACCCTGTGATGTTCCTCATTTTAGTTGTTCAACGGCCTTCCCCTGGCCGTTTTGTTGCCTATGACGGCCCTCCATGGACCGTCCTATCCTATGATGTTTTGAATAACACGGCCATTCCCGGGCCGCTATTCCATTCACAACGGTTGTCCATGAACCGTTGTTCTGATGAATCATTCAACGGCCCTCCCAGGGCCGCGGTGCTATTTTGAACGGTCCAATGGGGACCGCATTGTTCTGAATGCCGAGGGTTGCTACGTTATGGTCAACGGCCACTCCTGGGCCGCTGTTCTGTTTGACGGTCCGTTGGGGGCCGTTTTGTTCTGAGGAGACCCCAAAGGTCAGATATGTTTAACGGCCCCTACTGGGCCGTGTTGGGTCTATTTTGCGGTCCTTTGAGGACCGTCATTGCGTCATCTCCTCCGACGACGGCGAAGCGCCATCCCCCGCCGCCGTGGAAGCCCTTAACCCCCATTCCCCCGTGCTATACAATGGAAAAAGGACCTACCTCCGAGTCACGACGCCTTCTCGCCGGGCGCGGCGCCTCCGCCGCCGGCTCATCGCCTCCCGGCTCGTCGGCTCCACGCTCGCCGTCGGAACCACTCTCGCTCTCCTCCACGAGCACGAGGGCGAGATCATCCGCCGAGAAGTCCACCGTCCCGGCTTCTTCCCCCGGAGCAACCGCCTCCGACCGCCGCCGCTCGTCGCCGTCGCCATCCACCGCCATCGCGAGGGAGAGAAATCCCGAGAGAGAGAGGAAGAGGGTGATGGAAAGGAAGAGGAGAGAGGCCATTGCGAGAGAGGGAGAGCACGAGAGAAACGAGAGAGAGAATGAGAGTGTGGGAGAAGGGGGGGTCGCTCCTCCTTCCTCTTCTTCTTCTCTCTTCCTGCCGTTACGGTAGGAGGAGGGAAGGGGAAGAGGGTTTATATTTTCGAACCAACGTTGAGAATGGCGGTCTAGCGATAGACCACTATACAATAAGAACGGCGACCTTAGGACCGTTATTATGCAAACGGTTACTTAGCATTAAACGGCCTTCCTATGACCGTTAATAATCCATATGGCGGTTTACCATGAGCCGTCCAACTTAAGAACGGTCCCCTCTGAGCCGTTTAACTGTTGAATGTATCATTGTTGTGAAATTCATGTGCCAATGAGATTTGATTGCAGTTAAAGCTAAACAACGTCAATGTCCCGCCGTTACGCCTGCACAGGTAAGTCAGGTATGGCCCTCAATCCCTCAAAACTCTTATTGCATTACTATATGGTAATAAATATCTATCTCGAGAACCAGTCGATTCTTCACGCATCCCAGGATCTGACGTTCCCCGTCAACAAAAACACATGATGATCTAGGTATGCGTGTCTAATCTTCGGAAAGGCCGCTAAGTTGGAAGAAGTCAGGGGACGACGGTTCTCTCTTGCACGCCGTGGTTGCAAGAAGTGTCCTGACCCTGACTCATTCAGTTCTGCAATAATATTCTCGAGTATTTTATATTTTTATCCTTGGTTTGCATTCGATTTTACATGGTTCTTTCTTTTAGCCCAGCATGCATCACAAGCACCTTTTGAGCATTCACGACCTACGGTCTGCCTGAGAAATGATCTTGCGTGTGATTGACTGCTTTCTGTGTTTCATGTCCCACCGAAGGAATAATTCCACTCCAAAATTAGAAGGTGTTTCTTTGGACCTAATTGTTCGGTTCTGATGAATTAAGTGTTTCCCTCGTCTGGAGTTTTAAAATCCTTTTAATTTCGCTATTGCCAGCTTCTATATCGCCTCATTTAGGACCACAGCTTGTCCGCCGACGAGGCCGCTCCTTGCTCTTTTACCTTAGTTCCTCCAGATTCAGGTTTAACACTCAGTCCCACAGTACCTTGCAAATTGGTTCGAAGGTTGCCCGAAGATTTCTATGGCTTATTGGTATGAAACGGGTGTCGTATTGCCTTAACGCCCGCTTTTGCAGTCCACTCCGCTTCATCTCCGCTACAACTCCATGTTCCATGACGCCTTCACTACACCTCCGCTCGTTCCCTTGCAAGGCGGACGTTAAGGAGGGGCATCTGTTGACACCCGTTTTTTAACCGATAAATCGAATCATTTCCTTCGCCTCAATTATTGTCCGAAGTAGTCAATCACATGAGAGATTATTCTTCTGGCAGTATTTTGGGCTCTTCCCAGCAAAGAAGGCCTCCCTCCCTCTCATTGGGTTTAACGGTCTGTTATAAACCGTTTTTTTTCAATAGAACGGTCCCCACTGGGCCGTTGTGTTCCGCTGCCCCGGGTTATTTGTATCTCGTGATATGCTTTGAACAACGGCTCCATGACAACCGTTATGGTCAATATAGCGGTCGTCCATGGACCGTCATTATTTGCCGACAAGAAAAGGGGTCAGAGGCCCGACAGTCAGTCATAGCCACGTGCTTCACGAAAAGTTGTTTGTCCGGGCATTGACTCGCCTTTAAGCATAACGGTCTTTCCAGGACCGTCATAGTTATTGGACGGCCCCTCCAAGACCGTCATAATTGTTTGGCGGCCTCCTTACGACCGTCATTGTTACGGCCACCCAGATTAGACCCCGTGATTCCAGGCGAATTAAGAGGAGAATGTCGTTGGCAATATTGACACGATGCTATCATATACCGGTCCTTGACCGACATCAAGCTCGAAGCCCTGGGCTCTATATATAGCTCACGGGTTCTGAGACAGAGGGGGACCATCACGAAGTGCTGTCGAATTCCATCGCCAAATCTCATACAGCATCCGCCCGTTCGTCAGGGAGTGGGGGCCTTCTACATCCCTCGCAGGCCCCCGGTGCAGGGAACTTCACGCTTCATGTTTCTGTGTTTCTAGTTCTTCTCTGTTTGCTCACCACACACACGTCTTTTCTCCACTGCATCACACATCACATACATCATTTCGTTGGCATTTATTATCTTTCCTATTGTTTCCGGCGCCCTAAACGGGGTTTCAAAACCTCCAGGTATCGCCGGGCCATGTTCTTCCTTTGCTTTATTTCAATTAGTACACCTACTACACTATCATTTAGCTAATCTCCGTTTATCTGTGTGTTTCACCGTTTGCTTTCAGGTCAGCAACCAAAAGCACGAGGCCCGCACCTTCTGGCCGGCCAGGAGGAGTGGAGGAACGGACCCGCATTCTCCCGCAGCTTCCGAGTCCCGGCGCTTTCACCGGGTGGCGATCACGGTCAACAGCTTCATCTTTCCTCCTGTTTTTTTTTATCT
Source organism: Amorphophallus konjac (assembly GCA_022559845.1). NCBI lineage: Eukaryota > Viridiplantae > Streptophyta > Magnoliopsida > Alismatales > Araceae > Amorphophallus > Amorphophallus konjac. Next base: position 41,052,608 of record CM040117.1, on the reverse strand, counting down.
CTTCAATATTATTTAACTCGAGGAGGAATAACATATCAACAATCTCCTGTGGGACTTTTGATGGTCGTCCTTTTTGGAGCTTCATTAGGAGGAGAGTAAAGAGGAACTTTTTTTAGATTACCACTTTACTGACTTACGAGCCCTTTCGGGTTTTCACGTAAGCCAGCCCCCTCTTGCTTTTGCCCACGCGCCCTTTCGGGTTTTCACGTGGCGGGGTACCCAATTTTGCCTGCAGCGTCCTTTCGGGTTTTCGCCGCAGCCGGGTGATAGCCATTTTTGCCCTTGTTCCGAATATAGGAACAAGTCCGGCGGGATATCTCTATTTTTAACCCCATTTTTCTTCTCTCTCTCTTGTTTTTTTTGAGTATGTAACAGAAGGACGTTGAGAGGGTCGGCTAGGACACGAAGTCTTGCGCCGAGGCAAAGGGTTCATTCGTTAGTAAGGAGACAACGCTGACGCAAGGGATATATTTACGCCGATTCGGGCGTAAGGCCCGCAACGGTAATGTTGTATAAGGGTCGGCTAGGACACGAAGTCTTGTGTCGAGGAAAAGGGTTCATTCGTTAGCAAGAAGGCAATGCTAACGCAAAGGATAGATTTGTGCCGATTCGGGCGTAAGGCCCGTAACGATAATGTTGTAGAAGAGTGGTCTAGGACACGAAGTCTTGCGCTGAGAAGAAGGGTTTACTCGTCAGCACGAAGGCAATGCTGACGCAAAGGATAGATTCGTGCCGATTCAGGCGTAAGGCCCGTAATGGCAACGCTGTATAAGGGTCGGCTAGGACACGAAGTCTTGCGCCGAGAAGAATGGTTTATTCATCAGCACGAAGGCAATGCTGACGTAAGGGATAGATTTGTGCCGATTCGGGCGTAAGGCCCGTAATGGCAACGCTGTATAAGGGTCGGCTAGGACACGAAGTCTTGCACCGAGAAGAAGGGTTTGTTCGTCAGCACGAAGGCAATGCTGATGCAAGGGATAGATTTGTGCCGATTCGGGCGTCAGGCCCGTAATGGCAACGCTGTTTATTATATGCGAGCTCGGTCCGAGCAGAGTGCCACTAGACTGAGGTATGGGTAGCTTGATCATGACGGAGTGTCACTAGACCAAGATAAGAGTAGCTCGGTCAGGGAAGAGTGCCTCTAGACCAAGATATGAGTAGCTCAGCCAGGGCGGAGTGCCACTAGACCAAGGGGAAGGTAGCTTGGCCAGGGCGGAGTGCCACTAGACCAAGGTAAGGGTAGCTTAGCCAGGGCGGAGTGCCACTAGACCAAGGTAAGGGTAGCTTGGCCAGGACGGAGTGCCACTAGACCAAGACAAAGGTATCTCGACCAGGGAGGAGTGCCACTAGACCAAGATAAGGGTAGATCGGCCAAGGCAGAGTGCCACTAGACCAAGGTAAAGATAGTTCGGTCAGGGCGGAGTGCCACTAGACCAAGATAAAGGTAGCTCGGTCAGGGCAGAGTGCCTCTAGACCAAGATATGAGTAGCTCGGCCAGGGCGGAGTGCCACTAGACCAAGGTAAAGGTAGTTCGGCCAGGGCGGAGTGCCACTAGACCAAGGTAAAGGTAGTTCGGTCAGGGCGGAGTGCCACTAGACCTAGATAAAGGTAGCTTGGTCAGGGTAGAGTGCCTCTAGACCAAGATATGAGTAGCTCGGCCAGGGTGGAGTGCCACTAGACCAAGGTAAAGGTAGTTCGGTCAGGGCGGAGTGCCACTAGACCAAGATAAAGGTAGCTCGGTCAGGGCAGAGTGCCTCTAGACCAAGATATGAGTAGCTCGGCCAGGGCGGAGTGCCACTAGACCAAGGTGAAGGTAGTTCGGTCAGGGCGGAGTGCCACTAGACCAAGATAAAGGTAGCTCGGTCAGGGCAGAGTGTCTCTAGACCAAGATATGAGTAGCTCGGCAAGGGCGGAGTGCCACTAGACCAAGGTAAGGGTAGCTTGGCCAGGGCGGAGTGTCACTAGACCAAGACAAGGGTAGCTTGGCTAGGGCGGAGTGCCACTAGACCAAGGTAAGGTAGCTTGGCCAGGGCGGAGTGCCACTAGACCAAGGTAAGGGTAACTCGACCAGGGTGGAGTGTCACTGGACCAAGATAAAGGTAGCTCGGCCAGGGCGGAGTGCCATTAGACCAAGGTAAGGGTATCCCGATTATTCAGGGAATACCGGTTGCGCCGTGTGATACGGCTTTATATGCTTTCCATTGAGGGGAGAGAACTGGACGACTCCTTTGTGGTCTACCAGGACGTAGCCACCCCTTTCATATACTCGGCAGACGACATATGGTCCGACCCAGTTTTCAACCAACTTCCCCTTGGGGTTGGAAGCCATCACTTCTCTCCTTTTGACCATTACCAGGTCTCCTTTCTTGAATTATCGACCTTTGACCAGCTTATCGAAAGCACGGGTCATGCGAGCTTGGTAGAGTTGAATGTTCTGTTGTGCACGAAGACGCTTTCCTTCGAGCTCGACAAGCTCTTCCAATCTTCTTTCTGCATGAGTTTGTTCACTGTTGACTAGTCCATGTTGGATAGCGACTCGCAGCGAGGGGACTTCCAATTCAATCGGCACCACAGCCTCTGACTCGTACACGAGGGAGAATGGCGAACAATCGGTTGGGGTTTTATAGACGGTATGATAGGCCCAAAGCGCTTCGTACATCTTTTCTTCCCAGTCCTTCTTATTGGACTTGACGATTTTTGCTAGCAACGTGCAGAGCGTCTTGTTGAAGGCTTCTGCAAGTCCATTGGCTTGAGGGTTGTAGGGGGACGATGTCCTCCAGTCAATCTTGTATTTATCAGCTAGCTGATAAACTTTTCGGTTTCTGAAATGGCTGCCGTTGTCAGAGATGATGCGGGTGGGAATCCCGAACCGGAATATTATATTCTGTTGGAAGAACCTTGCAACCAATTCTCCCGTCACTTATCTTAGTGCTACTGTCTCTGCCCATCTGGAGAAATAATCTGTAGCTGCTAATATGTATTTGCACCCTGATGAAGATGCTGGCAGTGGCCCTACCACGTCCGTGCCCCATTGAGCAAACGGCCAGCTCGGTATGGTGGGGTGTAGCGGCGCCGAAGGCCTTCTTGACACATTGGCGTGCTCTTGACATTTTTGACAAGCCTTGGTGAACTTGCAGCAGTCATCAAATATAGTGGGCCAATTGTAACCCAATTTATTTATCTGAATTTTCATTTTCGGGCCGGCCTGATGCGCTCCAGCTGAACCCGCATGGACCTCTTGCATCACCTGCCCAGCTTCTGCTGACGACAAGCAACAAAGTAGAACTTTTCTTCGGGCATCCGCCATTATTCGAAACAGGGTTCCGTTTCTAATCTCGTAAGAGTCTTTGATCCTCAGGAGTTTCATTGTCTATTCTTTCTCCTTTGGGAGTTGCTAGTGTTGGAACCAACGTAGGAGATGTTCCCGCTAATCAGGCTGTTGAACCCCTTCAACAGCTGCCACCTCATTCTCTTGTTCGTCGGTCAAGACCTCTGTCACACTGGGGACCTACCGGCGGTTGATTACGGTTATGTTCAGGCTTGTATCTGGCGGAATTGCCAAAGAACTAGCCAATTTAGCGAGGGCGTCCGCCTGAGCATTCTATCCTCGGTTGACGTGCTTGATGCTGACGAAGTAGAATCTCGACATCAGGCGGGTTGCCAGCTGATGGTAGGGGAGGAGCTCTTGCTTCCGCACATCGAACTCTCCTTCCAGCTATTTTATAGCTAGCATGGAGTCTCTGAATGCTTCCAGCATCTGAATCCCCATGGACAGTGCGATCTGTAATCCGATTATCAGGGCTTCATACTCTACTTCATTGTTCATGCACGGCTTGTTTATCGAGCAAGATGTGTGCACAACTTCTCCTTCTGGAGATTTCAGGACTATGCCTGCTCTTGCTCTGATCCTGGCTGACCTAGTGGCCGAGGTGTCAATTCTAGAAGCGCCATCAAAATATAGCTGCCATAAGGAGGGCTGCACTTGAGTGGCTTCCAGGGTTTCATCTTCAGGAAGCTCCGGTTCTAGCGGGTAGTCCCCCGGTACCGGGTGCTCGGTGAAGAAGTCTGCAATAGCTTGGCCCTTGACAGCCTTTCGCGGCACATAGGAGATATCAAACTCCATAAGTATCACCGCACATTTGCCCAAGCGGCCTTTGAGTGTCAGCTGGGACATAATATATTTCAGCGGGTCCTCCTTGGACACCAGGCTGATTTCATGCGACAACATATAGTGTCGAAGCTTTTTGACTGCGAAAACCAGTGCCAGACAGGTCTTCTCAATGTAAGTGTATTTCTCCTCAGTCCTGACCAGCCTCCGACTGAGGTAGTAGAGGGCTTGCTCTCTCCCTTCTTCATTATTCTGGGCCAGCATTGCCCCCAGAGAGTTGTATGTGGCCGCTATATATAATATCAACGGCCAACCTTTCACCGGTGCGCCCAGCACTGGAGGAGTCTTCAGATAGTCTTTCAGCTTGTCAAAGGCTGTTTGGCAATCTTCATCCCAGTAAAAGGGAATATCCTTCATCATCAATTTGTGGAAAGGCTGGCATCACCCTGACAAATTAGAAATGAACCGCCGGATATAAGCCAAGTGGCCCTGCATTGATCTCAGCTCGGAGAGGTTCCTCGGTGCAGGTAGCTCTTGAATTGCTTTGATCTTGGCGGGGTCTATCTCGATTCCCCGGTATCTGACAACGAAACCCAAGAATTTTCCGCTCGATACTCCGAACGCGCATTTCAAAGGGTTCATCTTTAATTCATACTGCCTTAATCTCTGAAAAATGATTCGGAGGTCCTGCAGATGGTCCTCTTTTCTTCTGGTCTTGACCACCAGATCATTTATGTAGCACTCGACCTTGTGGTAGAGCAACTCATCAAATATTTTAGTCATTGTGCGCTGATAAGTTGCGCCAGCATTCTTCAGTCTGAACGGCATCCTTTTGTAGTGATAGATGCCTTTAGGGGTTCGGTAGGCAGTGTGGACCCGGTCATGTTCCGTGATCCATATCTGGTTGTAACTGGATGACCCGTCCATGAATGACAGGACCTCATGGCCGGTTGTAGCATCAATCATGACTTCCGTTATTGGCACCGGAAAGTCATCCTTGGGATAGGCTTTATTCAGATCTCAGAAGTCAACACATATCCGGATCTGTCCATTCTTCTTCTTCACGGGGATGATATTTGCCAGCCACGTGGTGTACTGATTTCCTTCGACAAATCCCACGTTAATGAGCTTGTCGACCTCTGTACAAATTTGAGTGATGAGCCCCGGCCTCATGCGCCGCGGTGGTTGCTTCACTGGCTCGGCTTCAGGGCTGATCGCCAGCTCATGTTGCAAAATTGTAGGGCTCAGTCCTGGCATTTCTTTGTAAGTCCAAGCGAAGCAATCCCGGTACTCTTGCAGCAGCTGGATGTACAGCTCCCGTTCTTCTGGCGATAGTTGGGCACTGAGAAAAGTAGGCCTGGGATCTACCTCATTTCCCATGTTAACTTCTATCTGCTCATCGACCGTAGCTTGGCCTCCGTCTTCTATCTCCGGAGGTGCCGGCTGAAGGTCAACGAAATCTGGAATAACGTCTTCGGGGTCAAGGACCTCGATTTCCTCATTTGACAACATCAGAGTCTGCAGAAGGTCCGCATTTGCCATACTTTGGGTATGCACAAAGGTCTTTTTCTCTTCTCTGCTCGGCCAAGTGCAGGGGCAAGAGATGGATTGATAAGATGACCAACCTAGACGCTCCCTAATACGAGAGAGGTCTCAAATAGGGGCAGTCTTGACCCTCAAAAGTGAGCTTTCATGCTATATTTGGCCAATAAGGGCTACCAAAATGAGAAAATGAATCAATGCAAAATTATGACTCAAAGGCATGGCAAGAGTGGTAGTACAGTTCCTCGCGGGACGTCATGAGCCCGGTCGTATACGTGCCTGATAAATATGGGTCTAAAAATCAAAGACACAAAACCTCGGCGTAACAGGCTATCTCTTTGAGGGGTAGTGCCCTAGAAGGAATTCGAGCCTTGATATCTCCCATCCTGCATAAAGCTTGTCTCTAATTTTCTTCTATTTCTCCCTCTTAAGCTGGGTTGTATCCCGAGTATGGCCTTAGTAGGGGCACCGTTCTTTAGAGACAGTTGGTTGTGGTAAGCCACCCTCACATGCACGCCCTACTCAAGGGAAGTCTTTAATGAGAGGGGTGGGACGACGATCCCTGGCCAGTAGTTTGAGCCTGTCTTTGGGTGCTACAGATTGCTGTTGTCAAATATAAAAAATGAGATATTTTTAAAATTCAAAAAAATGAGATATTGTCATAAATCCAAAAAAATTGAGATATTGTCCAAAATCCAAAAAAAATGAGATTCTAAAAAAATGAAAAATTGTTCAAACAAAATAAAAAAAATCAAATATTTTCAAAATCTAAAAAAATCAAGAAAATTGAAAATTCTAAAAATATTTATCTTTTTGTTCCTTTCTATCTATTTATTTTGAGAACAGATACGTAATATGTTTGCTAAGTGTGCAGGTTGCAGGTACTCAAGCTTTTCTTGCTCCATACTTTGTTCTATCTATCTCCTGTCCACATCTTCTGATGTGTTCTCTTCGTCATTCATGTCTCTCGATCTATTCTGAAGCTTATGTCCTTCTCAACTTTTGTTTGCAATGATTATATCTATATGAGAGGGTTTTGCCTCACGATTATGAACCTGGCGGTTCTTCTTCATTCTGATCTTGGGTTTTGATTGCAGGGCGTATTTGTTTATGTCTTTTGTCCCGTCGTGTCCTTGTCACGTGTTTATGTCTCTCTGTGTCATCCCACGCATGTTATTTTGTTCCTCACCACGTTAGTCGTCCTTCTATATCTCGTGTGTTGTCCCACCCGTGTGGTCATCCCTTATGTTCATGTCCCAACCGTGTGTTGTCCCACTGCATTGTTGTCTTGTCCCCCACGTTCATCTTGTATACGCGTGGTTTGTTCATGCCATTGCATATGTGCTTGTTCATCTTGTTGTGTTGTTTTCCATGCGTTTGATCGTTATGTTTATGTTATGTTCATCATGGTCATTCATATTATTGTTGTCTTATTTGAAAATCCATAAAAATCAGAAAAAATCTGGAAAATCCAAAAAGATGCCGTTTCGCTTGACAGGTAAGTCAGGTATGGTTCTCTATCCCTTCTCATTATTGCATTACTATATGGTATCTACATTATTATAGCCTCTCAAGGACCGACTGGTTGGCCGTGTGTTCTGGGATCTGATGTTCCCCTTTAACAAAAACGATGATGATCTAGGAGCATGCGGTTAATCGTTGGATAGGCCGCTCGGTTGAGTCGGGTGGGGGACGGCGGACTCTGTCTCGCACGCCGTGGTTGCAAGAAGACTCGTGACCCCGTCTTGGCTTGGTCTAGCAATAATATCCTTGACTACTTTCTATTTTATGCTTTCTTTGCATTCGTTTTGATGATTTCTTTATTTTAGTCCAGCATGCATCATGTCATTTTGAGCACTCACGTATCGAAATTCTATCAGGATTTCTCCTCAGCGATGGTTAATTGCATCTTCAGTTCTCTTGGGTAAGAGATTCTCCATTCCACTCTGAATTCAAACAATTTCTCTGATCTTGCCGCTTGGTCTGGTTGGCCAGCGTGATTCCTGTCTGGATTTTATCTCAATCTTTTCCTTTTGCAGCTCTTACGCTGTGTTTCCTGCCGACCCACTCATTATCCGTGGATTGTGTCCCCAATGAGGTTGGTCGTGTTTCCTCTCCCTTAGTTTAGTTCTCCAGACATGCCTCATCCTTGTCAATCATTCCGGGTGGTTAGTTTGGTATTTTCGGGAGAATTCCTGTCGCTTGTTGGTTGTGACGGGTGTCTTTTGCCTTGATACCCGCTTATCAATTCTCTCCGCTTAATCTCCGCTTCATCTCTATTTCACGTCGCTATCGCTTTCGCTCCATCTCCTTTCCATTCTGCATCCGCGCCGCTTTCGCTCATTCCCTTACAAAGTGGACATCAAGGAGGGGCATCTGTTGACACCCGTTTTTAGCCCGCAAGTTGTGTCATTTCTCTTATTCATCATTTTTGATGTCTCGAATTACCCATTATTTTGGAGCCTTCCTTGGATGGATTTCGAGCCCATTTTTACTGTTCCCTATCTTTTGAGTCTTGGAGATCATGATTCCCTAGAGCCCTAGAGCTTATTTTATCAACTTCTGGCTTCTAAGTCGACTTTCGGCCCATTTAGGCCGGCTTCCCTCAAGTAATCGGTTCTCTCCCACTGTGTAGTCCTAAAAGTGATACTTTTTCATCTCCTTCTGCCCCTCTATTCAAAACGTTGTCTTCACCAAAGTTGTTCGTCTTTCAACGATCCACAATTTCTTCTTCTACGCCATTGGCCAGTTCTGCCCCATTGGTGAGCTATTTGCATTTTTCCGGCGTGCTATGTTGTTCAGAATTTTCTCTCTCTATTCTCGCCCCCATTTTCTCCCACTTCCACTCATTTTCTCAACTTGCTTTCTTCCTTAAAGTTGTTCCTCCTTCCATTATCTACAATTTCTTCTTCTACCACTTTCACTAGTTCTGCCCCGTTTGAGAGATACGCTTCAATTTCCAAAGTCGCGCGCAGTCTACTCAGAATTTTCCTTCATTGATGTGAAGGTCTAGTGTAGGTGCATCACAGCGATGTGAAGGTCTAGTATAGATGCGTCACAGCCCATTTAACGGTCTATCGTAAGATCGTTAGAGCACATGTGACGGTCCTATAGTAGACCGTCACACCCAAACTCGCCTGAAATAACCCCGTTGGACCCCTAGAGCGTGGCGGACCTACCCTAAACCGTCAGAGCAATGTGGCGGTCCTACGATAGACCGTTACACACAGTAGAGAGTCTAATTTATACTGGACTCTGCCCCAAAAATTACGCGGCGAGCCTATCTTACAGAGCCCATAGCTTCTTCAATTCTTATCCAAATTGATCCTCATTTTTTTCTACTTCTAGCCCTTTGTATTATCCCGAATTTGATTCATAGAAATTAAATTTTTATTGGCTATATCTCTCGGGATCTGGGTCACAAGATTAGGATTTAAGCATCCTGGTACAACACAAACTCTGCAGATTAAGCTCCGGGGCTCCCTTCCAAGAGCCATATCTTCTAGAATCCTCCTCCGAATTGATCCCCGTTTGTTCCTATCTCTTGTCCTTAGTATTATATCGAGTTTGATCCAGAGAACTCGATTTATCTTGGACTATATCTCCGGGAATCGTGATAAGAAGATGGGGCTTTCTTGCAAAACTCTATAAAAATTACCCAGTTCGCTGTTGCAAAGGAGGGCTCTTTCCAGACGTGGGGCGAAGCCATGCTGCAACTCCAACTCACAACTTTTACCCCATCTTGAAGAGGGAAGTATTAGCTTTCAATTCCATCCTTCTGGACTTGATTTCATGATCTATATTCTTAGTTCTCTTCCTCTCAAAATCACAAATCATCACAGTTTTCTGCACTTTTCTACTACATATGCATTTTCCCCCATTTTGCATCGATGATTTCTCTCTATTCTCTCAATCAAATCCCGTGATTTCAAATCCTATGCATGCACAACACACCCACCTATTATTTTCACCCTTCCACAGGGGTTAAAAACCTCCCCCCGGTGCGTTCTCCCTTAATTTCTACCCCTATTTTATCACTCCGGGATTGATACTACACATACATGTTCTAATGGGTTTTTGCTTTTGTGTTTTGATCTTTGTTTTGCAGGAGAGTATGATATAGACGTGAGGCCCTCTTCTTCTAGCCAGTTGGAAGACGAGGAGGTTTGATCCCACAAAGTTCCCTGCACCCCGTTTCAAGCGCGATCAAGTCTTTAAGTTCCAAGGTACACGGCGTCGTTCCTCTCCTTTCTTCATCCTTTGGCATTGTTGGAACCTTGGTGGTGATCACGGTTAGTATTTCTCATCCTTTCATCCCCCTTGTCTTTGATTCACATGTTTATGCATGTATTAATTTAAAAGAGGCGGGATAGGAATCTAATTAAAACAATCTACAATTTTTTGGCGATCACGGTGGGACACCAATGCCCATCAAGTTTGTTTTAATGCTCTTTTATAAGTTGGGTGTGTGCATGTGCATGTTTAGGTGATATTTTATCCATTCTTCCACTGTTTGAGGCGTTTTAAGGGCTCTGGTAGTGTGACGGTCCTATAGTAGATCGCCACATGAATGTAACGGTCGTTTGGTAGACCGTTATAGATTCTGGCAGTCCTGCGCGCATGCTCATAGGGCCATATTCGTCGAGGCATAACTTTTGCTCCCGGATTCGCATTGCGCTGATTCTTGTTCTGTTGGATAGCCCTTTGTATTGTCTTTATATCTATATATCATTTGCATCATTTGGTTAACATTTACATATTCTAATATTATCCAACTTTTTGAGTTTTGTGCATAAGTTCTGCAGGAAGGTGTAGGGACAGGTTCACATGTACATCTTTACTCAGTGATTTGACTACCTTCCTAATGTCTGATTGCACTAATTTTGGTTCCATTGGATAGTCTTTTGTATTGTATTTTCATCCATAGCTTATTTGCATCATTTGGGTCTCATTTGCTTAGTTAAAAATTGTCATCATTTTAGTATTTTGTCCATAAAATCTGCATGTGGTCTGCGCACAGGTTCACGGGAGCATCTTTGCTCAGTGATTTGATTGACCTCCCGGGGTCAGATTGATCTGTTCTTTGGCCCGTTGTGTAGACCTTTATATTATCTTTCCATCCATATACTATTTATCTTATTTGGATCCTGTTTGCATAGTTTAATTTTGTCTTGAATTTCTAGTTTTAGGCTAGAAATTACATGCACTCCGGTGCACATAGGGCCATACATTGCATATCAGAGTTGCATTTCCTACCTTGGTAAGTTATCCTCTCGCCTCCATATTCCTTGGGGTCGACTAGGTGATCTTATCCGGGACCTCCATAAGTCCCCGCGAGCCATAGATTCCCACACGGACGCCAGGCCGGTTGTACCTTTTCCACCCTTTAGGCTTGCATTTGCATCCGTGTGAGGGAGTTAACCTTAGTCAACCAAAAGTTTGGACCTTATTCCCATAAGATTCCTATCTTGAGGGAATTATTCTTAATTTAAAATCATTAAAAAGTTCTATTAAAACTTCTAAAGTATTTCCCATCATATCAACTTGTTTGACTTAGGTGAAAACTCGCATATTGCATTGTTTGTGTTGTTTGGGCTTGTTCAAGCCCATCAATGGTGTTTTGTGTTGCATCAACATATTTTGCTGTTGTTAGGCCCATTTAGCTTAGCCCATTTTATGTGTCCATTATCTAGTCCATTGTCCTGTGGTCCGTTGTCCATTCGTCTTTGCGTTAGTGGGTCAGTCCCTTCTTATCCTCAAGCCTAGTAAGCCCATTACTTCCCTCCTTGTATTAAGTCTCCATTTGCCCTCATGGAGCATCGTTCCAATCCCTTGTATCATCCTTTTCCCCAATCTTCTTCCTATTCCCGCATGGAATCCTCTTCCCACGCGGGCCCATCTTCCCGTGGTCCCTCCAATCCATCCGAGGAACATGCTAATCTCATGGCCCGTCTTTCAAGCCTTGTTCGCCAAATGGACCCAACCCAGGCCCATCGTCTTATTGTAAATAATCTTAATGGGCCTTCTTCTCATCTTCATGGGCCTCCTTCTTCTTCCCATGCGGCTAGCCCGATTCCTAATACTCATTCATCTAATGGGCCTCATTTCTTTAATGGGCCACCTTCCTTCAATGGGTCCCATTCTCTTAATGGGCAACATTCCCTTCATGGTCCTTCTATTCCTAGTGGGCCCCCATCCTTCAATGGGCTATCATCTTCCTCCAATGGGCACTCTTCTACTCTTAATGGACCCCCTTCCTTTAACGGGCCTTCTTATTCTCTTAGTGGACCTACTCTTCTTAATGGGCCTCCATCCCCTACCCATGCTGCTGCTAGCCCGAGTAGTCCTCATATTCATGATCCTTCTAGGTCCATATATCCTTCTACTCCCGGAATGGGCCCTTCTTCTTCTTAGCCCGGATCCTCTTATCCGGCCCAATATCATCCTGGTCCAAATTCACTGGCTCAAGTTGGCCCATATTCTTCTCGATCTCTCCCTACCCAGGAGATGATTGCTCAAGCCCAGTGCTAGCTTGATGAACTTCAATGCCAAATCGATCCCAAGTCCTCCTTAAGTATTCCATTCGCATTTCAAGGTCTTCGGCTTCCGCCATCTTCGCAAATTCCCGCATATCACTGTTGTGGTGGAGTCGGTGACCCGTATGTGCACATGAAGGAGTTTATTTATGAGTCGGCCCATTTTTGACATGACCAACGCTTGATGGCCTATCTATTTGGTCTGTCATTGGAAGGCCCGGCTCGGGATTGGTTCTTCTCCCTTCCGCAAGAGCAAGTTGTGAATTTTTAAGCCGTGCAAGAGAAGTTCATTCATCAGTTTCAAGACCAGCTTGGGCCCAAGTATTCCATGGTGGATTTGGCCCATGAGAAGATGAAGCCCGACGAGGAGTTCTGCACCTTTGCTGACCACTGGCGTCACTTGGCCGCGCAAGTCCCGGGATACATTTCGGAGGGAGAACAAATCAAGATGCTTATTTCAAATGCAACGCTCGAGTACCGCTTTATCTTAGCCCTCAATGACATTACCTCCTAGCAACAATTATACAGCCGAGCCCGCTTCATTTGCCAACAAATCTAAGATTCCCTTGACCCCGAGTCTCCACCATCCACCTCCACATATCAACCTTAACCCTCCACGTGCCAACCCCACGCTCCCATGAGTCAGCCCGCCATGAGTCAGCCTTCCGCCGCATATCCCTCCATGAGCCAACCTCCCGCCTCTACATACCTATACGCCTCCGCATATCAACCTTCCATCAGTCAGCCTTCCACTTCCACATACCCACATGCATCTCCGCCTATGTCTCCACCCCCGGTCAAGGAAACACCACATCCCGAGCAGGTAGATGCCGTCTACATACCTCCCCACTCGGTTCCACATATGCCTTCACCAAATCCCTCCTCCGCCGGCCAAGCACTATTGCCTACGCAACATTCACTTCCGTCTCCACAACCTTCTCCACCATTACATATCCCTCGGCATCCCCCTAGCCCAAAGCAGGCTCCTCACCCTCCGTTGCCGGAGTCTTTTACAGATATTTTTACTGCTTTGATGGCCACTCACGCGTTGTCGCTCCCTCCAGTTGTCCCTTGCCGACCCATGGTCGGGGATATGCTCCAGTTTTGTTATTTCCACCGCCAGCAGGGGCATTTGGTTAAGGATTGTTCCGAGTTTCGAGAGTTTGTTTACGGATTGGAAGATCAGAAAAGGATTGATTGGGCCATTATTCATGAAGTTATTCTACATCTCCGTAGCAAGCAGCAACAACAAGAAGCACCGCAACCGTCTCCATCCCAACAAGGCCAGGGGCACCCCTGTGGTTCTTTATCTAGCGATGCACCCGCTCCATCGCCTGCTCTGTTATCTACCCCATCTTTGCCACCTCCTACACCATCTCCGTCACCTCCACCAACCCAGGCTCTTGCTCAGGCTAGTGCCTCCACTGCCTCCGCTTCCTCCATTGCCACCACCGCTTCCACCCCCAACACCGCCCGGCGTGTTGTATCGATACGTCGACGGTGGACACCACGACCTTCCCCTTTGCCTACATCACCTTCTCCACCTCCATCTCTATCACCATCTCTATTGACTATTCCATCACTTCCACCATCTCCGCCGCCTTTGCCATCCCCTTCATCATCTTCACATGAGCTTGAGCGAGCTCCACCTCCGCCTTCGCCTTCACCCACAACCCCTTTGCCTCCACCTAAACACACCATCCCCATTAAACCTTCCATGCCCTCTAAGCCTTTTACATCCATTTCTTCATCTACTTCCACCCCACGGAGCGGGTGTGCGCTCTCTTTGGTGCCCCTCAGGTCTGGTCCCCAGGGAGACAATGAGCCGAGTCAGGGTAGTTCGGTGTCGGTTGTTCCATTCATCATTCAAGATTTCATCTACCGCATACCGATCCGGGTCCTGGTCTCAGTCTACTTTGGGACTGATGAGCCTATACTTCCGAAGATGGTTGTCAAGAAGAGTTCCCTCGCACTAGTGCCAATTTCTTCACAAGCGAGGCCGGTGACAATCTCCTTGCTCACCGGTGGGTTTATCGTTGATGCTGTTATTTCCTCTTGGTCGATTGTTGTTCAGTCCGTTGGTCAAGAAGGGTTCTCTACCCGCATTATGCTAATGCGTATGGCTGCCAGAAGATTGATGGATTCTATATTCAAGGGGCAGTTTGCCGTATCTTCTGCACTTTCCAAGGATATTCTGCACTTGTTATGCAATCTTCCTCGATTTATTAGCAAGCCGGCCATGTCAACGCCATGTATTACTCTCCCTCAGCTTCACCCGTCTCTTCTATCAAGGGAGTTGTGCTTCAAGGCTGAGTTCCCAGCGGAGTAGCCGAATCTCATGCTTTTAGTGCCGAGAGACAAAACCCCACGGGTTTGTGATATTCATCACTCTGAAGGGTTACTCGTCCAAGAATGTCCACCTACTATTGTTAGCACTGGGTGTCTAGGGGCAACCGCCCTAGGAAAGCTGCATATTCATAACTGGGCTAGGCCATCTACCAGATGGGCCCGTTATTTAAGACATTGCAAGTCGAGAAAGCCAAAGGTACGAGCCCGCGCCAAGCAGGTACATTTCAAGTCAATTTCAGCTAAGAAGAGACGGCGACGCAGGTTCAAGAGCCGTCATTTGTGCATTCAGGGGTCCACCTCTTCCGCCCTTTCTTTTCATTTATCCTTCCTTCTACTCAGTTCCCACCCTTGGGTGGTGTACCTTCCTCCATCTAATCCTATTTCCATCATTTTCTCCTCCTTCTGTAGGTCCGTGCGTCCCCATTCCCCTCCTTTTTCTTCGGATCCTCCAGATTTTCCCTCCTCTAACAATTCTAGGCCTCGGTATATGTCTTTTCATCCCGATCTCAGGACATCTCCCAGTTCTTCTCTAGTATCTCTGGGTTCCGTCTCTAGTTCTCTTTCCC
This sequence comes from Amorphophallus konjac, assembly GCA_022559845.1. Classification (NCBI taxonomy): domain Eukaryota; kingdom Viridiplantae; phylum Streptophyta; class Magnoliopsida; order Alismatales; family Araceae; genus Amorphophallus; species Amorphophallus konjac. The sequence goes on along the minus strand of CM040117.1, from coordinate 41,037,507 downwards.
CGACCCTGTATGGTGTCTCTCATTCTCCTTCTCCGACCTTGTCGGATGATTCTCGTCCCTCTTCTCCGACCACGTCAGATGATTCTTCTTGTCATCTTTCTACTCATTCCTCTTCACCCTTTCGGGGGCGTTGCCCTTTTTCTTACTATTTTCGAGGCTTTAGTCCACCTTGATCTCAACTAATCTGGTTTCTTCTGTATTTGGTTCCTTGTTATCAGAGCCTTGACGCCTTAACGAGGGAGTTCTAGCCCTTGTCTCCCATCCTTTTTACTCTTTTTTGTCCAATTTGATGTCTCTCGCTCCTCCATGTCAAGGAATCTTTCAATCTCTTTACTATCCTCTCCCTTTTGTCCTGTCAAGCAAGGAAAATAAAGCTCGCGCTCCTCAAAGCTCGATGGTCAAGATCACTCCACGGATTTACAAAGGTATTTTTATTTTGTGCAAAAATATGTTATCGTTGCTATTACTCTTATTACTCCTGCACATGCTTATAACGTTGGTTCCTCAACATGATTGAGTGGCTTTAGTTGAATTTACTTAATTAGTCAAGAAGAGTCGCTTCTGTAGCACACCTTAGGCTGGTAATAACTCCGTGCTGGGAGTCTGAGTTCTTTCCCCAATTGTTGAGGGTGACCATTGAGCATGGATTTTCATACACTACACGGTGAGCCATAGTCGATCTCTCTGAGACACACCGTTGCTGCTTTGGCCATACTTTGGGTATGCACAAAGGTCTTTTTCTCTTCTCTGCTCGACCAAGTGTAGGGGCAAGAGATGGATGGATAAGATGACCAACCTAGGCGCTCCCTAATACGAGAGAGGTCTCAAATAGGGGCAGTCTTGACCCTCAAAAGTGAGCTTTCATGCTATATCTGGCCAATAAGGGCTACCAAAATGAGAAAATGAATCAGTGCAAAATTATGAATCAAAGGCATGGCAAGAGTGGCAGTACAGTTCCCCGCGGGACGTCATGAGCCCGGTCGCATGCGTGCCTGATAAATATGGGTCTAAAAATCAAAGACACAAAGCCCCGGCGCAACAGGCTATCTCTTTGAGGGGTAGTGCCCGGGAAGGAATTCGAGCCTTGATATCTCCTATCCTGCATAAAGTTTGTCTCTAATTTTCTTCTATTTCTCTCTCTTAGGCTAGGTTGTATCCCGGGTATGGCCTTAGTAGGGGCACCGTTCTTTAGAGGCAGTTGGTTGGGGTAAGCCACCCTCACATGCATGCCCTACTCAAGGGAAGTCTTTAATGAGAGGGGAGGGACGGCGATCCCTGGCCAGTAGTTCGAGCCTGTGTTTGGGTGCTGCGGATTGCTATTGTCAAAAATAAAAAATGAGATATTTTTAAAATTCAAAAAAAAAATGAGATATTGTCAAAAATCCAAAAAAATTGAGATATTGTCCAAAATCCAAAAAAAATGAGATTCTAAAAAAATGAAAGATTGTTCAAACAAAACAAAAAAAATCAAATATTTTCAAAATCTAAAAAAATCAAGAAAATTGAAAATTCTAAAAATATTTATCTTTTTATTCCTTTCTATCTATTTATTTTGAGAATAGATACGTAATCTGTTTGCTAAGTGTGCAGGTTATATGTACTCAAGCTTTCCTTGCTCTATACTTTGTTCTATCTGTCTCTTGTCCACATCTTCTGATCTGTTCTCTTCGTCATTCATGTCTCTCGATCTATTCTAAAGCTTATGTCCTTCTCAACTTTTGTTTGCAATGATTATATATATATGATAGGGCTTTGCATCACGATTATGAACCTGGCGGTTCTGCTTCATTCTGATCTTGGGTTTTGATTGAAGGGCGTATTTGTTTGTCTTTTATCTCGTTGTGTCCTTCTCACGTGTTTATGTCCCTCTGTGTCATCCCACGCTTGTTATTTTGTTCCTCACCACGTTAGTCGTCCTTCTATATCTCGTGTGTTGTCCCACCCGTGTGGTCATCCCTCATGTTCATGTCCCAACCGTGTGTTGTCCCACTGCATTGTTGTCTTGTCCCCCACGTTCATCTTGTATACGTGTGGTTTGTTCATGCCATTGCATATGTGCTTGTTCGTCTTGTTGTGTTATTTTCCATTCGTTTGATCGTTATGTTCATGTTATGTTCATGTTATGTTCATCATGGTCATTCATATTGTTGTTGTCTTATTTGAAAATCCATAAAAATCTGAAAAAATCTGAAAAATCCAAAAAGATGCCGTTTCGCTTGACAAATAAGTCAGGTATGGTTCTATATCCCTTCTCATTGTTGCATTACTATATGGTATCTACATTATTATAGCCTCTCAAAGACCGTCTGGTTGGCCGTGTGTTCTGGGATCTGATGTTCCCCTTTAACAAAAATGATGATGATCTAGGAACATACAGTGAATCGTTGGATAGGTCGCTCGGTTGAGTCGGGTGGGGAACGACGGACTCTGTCTCGCACGCCGTGGTTGCAAGAAGACTCTTGACCCCGTCTTGGCTTGGTCTAGCAATAATATCCTTGAGTACTTTTTATTTTATACTTTCTTTACATTCGTTTTGATGATTTCTTTATTTTAGCCCATCATGCATCATGTCATTTTGAACACTCACGTCTCGAAATTCTATCAGGATTTCTCCTCAGCAATGGTTAATTGCATCTTCAGTTCTCTTGGGTAAGAGATTCTTCATTCCACTCTGAATTCAAACGATTTCTCTAATCTTGCCGCTTGGTCTGGTTGGCCAGCCTGATTCCTGTCTGGATTTTATCTCAATCTTTTCCTTTTCCAGCTCTTATGCTGTGTTTCCTACCGACCCACTCATTGTCCGTGGATTGTGTCCCCAATGAGGCTGGTGTTGTGCCCCTGTGGTTTTGATGATAGCAAACTCTATAATTCACCATATGCATGTGTGCATAAAAGACCTTGTTGATTCATTTAAGTGCATTCATATGTGTTCATGTATTTGTGAATGTGTGCTTGTGAATGACATTCAATTATATACACTGTGTGCACACATTTTATATGTCTGACATCTGGTTGATGCATTCATGTAACAGAGTCAGCACGATTGCATTGAGCATACAGTCAGTACACTGCATGCAGAGTCTGCACTGCACACTGGTTTGATAGCTTGTTCGTGAATTCACAAGTCTATACATCGTCTGTTCATCGTCACATGTGCATCACTTAGCAAGTCTATACATCAGTCAGCATTGCCTCCTGCTCGTAGAGTCTATACATTATCTGTGCTTCACGCTTTGTTCAAGTCTATACACTATGTTACATCTTGGTCGTAAAGTCTATACATCGTCCAGAGTCTTGTTGCATTGTAAGACCAAGTCTGTACAACCTTGTGCATGCATCGTCTCATGCATCATCTCTCTCAAAGTCTATACAGCCAAAGCCTTCATATTGAAGTCTGTATAGCCAGCTCTGTTTCACTTAGCGCCTCATCAAGTCTGTACATAGTTTGGCTGCATAATGCAAGTCTATACATTGTGCACGCATGACCAAGTCTATACATTGTTCACTGCACACGCTAAGTCTACACATTGCCTTTGCATTGCACATACATTCAAGTCTATACATTGTCCTGTAGCTTGCACGAAGTAAAGTCTATACATTGTCATCTTTACCTACGTTCACTGTTGCAAGTCTATACATTGCATTTGGGCATCAAAGTCTATACATTGCTGTCTCGAGCATTCAAGTCTGTACATTGGTTTCTCATTAGCATTGAAGTCTATACATTGGTTTTCACTTCAAGTCTGTACATGGCCTTGGCATCTGCTTTGAAGTCTATACATTGGTTTTCACTTCAAGTCTGTACATGGCCTTGGCATCTGCTTTGAAGTCTACACATTGGTCTTCGCTTCAAGTCTGTACATTGGCCAAGTCTACACATCGTCGTGTTCACTTGTTTCAAGTCTGCACATTGGCTCAAGCTTTCCAAGTCTGTACATTGGCCAAGTGTCTTGTGCTTTGAAGCTTTATCAAGTCTATACATCGCATGCATTGCACACTGCAAGTCTGTACAGCCCAAGACTGTACATCCACCATTTCATGCAGCGTCTCTAAGGCAAAGTCTATACATGCATGCATTGTAGCAAGTCTGAACATTGCTTTCTCATGAATGAAATCAAAGCATGTACATGCCTCTGCATTGCATATGTGAAGTCTATACATGCTATAGCTTCGCATTCACAAAGTGTGTACACGCCACTGCATTGCATACATGAAGTCTGAACATTGCTTCAGCGTTGCCTTCAGCCAAGTCCATACATTGACTGGCAGCCTTCAGCAAAGTCTGAACATTGCATCATTGTGCATGCATTGCTTTCATTCAAGTCTGTACACTGGTGTCGACACTGCATGATCAAATCTATACAGACTTAGCGAAAGCTTAGCAAGTCTATACACTGGTGTCGTCTGCTGCAGGGACAACAAGTCTGTACATTGAGTTCTCATGCATGTAAACATCAAGTCTATACACTCCCCTGTTTCATGTCTATACATCCGGTTGTTAGCATACCTGCACGCATGAATGAAGTCTGTACATCGCTTAGTGCATTACATGCATTCATCAAAAGTCTGTACACTCGTGAATGTAATGTCTGTACATTCATTCTCATTGTACACACTTTCTCTTCTATTGCACATGCATCTTTCATACCAAGTCTGCACATCGCTGCATTCTAAGTCTACACATTCTCACATTGTACATACTTGCATAAATGCCGCATCTAAAGTGTGTACACGCTCATGCATTACTTCATTAAGTCTATACACCTGATCGACTGAAGTAACTCTGTCATTGTACAGGCTGATGAATGGGCACGTGATCCAAGGTTGTCACCTGGCACGTGATCCGAGGTGTCCTCTGGATAAAGGGGGCACACGCCCTAGTTGCTGCTGATATATATATGTGAAGTTTCTTCATCCGCAGAAGATTGATCGAAGAGGGCTGATCGAGAGAGTGATAGAAAAAAGTGAGAGCAGCAGAGATGCAGTGAGCAGAAGAAGAAGAAGAAGAAAAAGAGCAGAGAGGCAGTGAGCAGAAGAAGAAGAAGAAGAAAAAGAGCAGAGAGGCAGAGTGTGAAAGCAGAAGAAGAAGAAGAGAAAGAGAGAGAGTTCGTGGAGAAGAAGAAAGAAGATTTTATTGAAGATCTGTCTACTGGACTTGGATCAGATCCAATCCAGTTTGCTCCTGCGAGAGCTACATGTTACATTGCATTTTCAGCTTTCTGAGTGCTGTATTTTCATTTCTTATTTTCCTTTTATTTGATCACTGTGCCTTCCGATTCTCTGGTTAGAGATCGGTTTTCCTCTTGTGGTCTCAAGAGAAGGGAGACTTATCTCCGGTTTGCAAGTGACAGGTTGTCACTTGTGGGTTCCCCTCCGGTTTGGAGGAAGGGAGATTCGTCTCCGGTTCTGGTCTTGTGGGTTGCAAGTCCAGGTGTTCCCTCTGGTTTTGAGGAAGAGAGACTTGTGTCTCTGGTTGCCAGTGACTGGGTGTCACTGGTGGGTTCCCTCCTGGGTGGAGGAAGAGAGACCTCGGTCTCTGGTTTCTAGTGACTGGGTGTCACTAGGGTTGCCCTCCGGTTTGGAGGAAGAGGGGAGGCTGTTCCCCTGGTCAAGCTGTTTGGCAGCAAGTGTTCGCAAACTGAGTCTGCTGGTTCTAGCGTTAGCTAGTGAAGCCTCACTCCAGTTTGGAGTGAGGGGTGGATGTAGGTCTTAGTGATCGAACCACCTAAAAATCTTCTGTGCAATGTGGTTGGGCTTGTGCGCTTGTTCCTTATCATCTACCTCCTTCACAGGTTGCTTTGAGCATTCTTGTTTCTATCCGTGCTGTAAGTTGATTGCATTCTTCTGCTTCCGCTAGTTGCTTGTTTAGGCGCGCCTTATATTTTTGCTCAGTGGTTTAAAAGAGAATTTAACTTGTTCTTCAGATTGTCTATTTGCCTTGATAGTGCTCTAGTCTTCTATTGAGCGAAAAGTTTTTTGAAGGGTGGGATTCATTCACCCCCCCTCTGAATCCATCGCACCGATCCTATCAATTGGTATCAGAGCGGTGTCTGCATAGTAGGTCCAGCGACCTGCAGATCTGATCCTGCAGTCTTAGGTGCTATTTTGCTTTTGGTGCATCAATATTCTTGTTGCATTAAATCTGATCTGTTTCCATGGGTGATCCACCAGTTTTCAACGGCTCCAATTTTAATGTATGGTTTGTCAGTCTGAAAAATTATGCTATATCAGTTAATCCTGATCTGTGGAAGTTAATTTCACATGGTCCTCATAAATTACCAAAGAAAAAGTCCAAATGGACTGACAGTCACAGATCAATGCATGAAGAGAATCAGATAGCTATGAATCTAATGAAGGTAGCTACTGATAAGGCTTTACATTCCTACTTTCATGATTGCAGCTCTGCTAAAGACATTCTAGATATGCTGAAGCGAGCTCAGAAGAGAAGAGAAGTGAAGACAGCTGCATGATGGCTAACAGAAGCAATCAAAGTGGCAGCCAAAATGAAGAAGATGATGATGAAGAGGTAAATCCCTTCGAGAATTTTTCTTTAGATGATTGGGAGAATGCCTATGCTGAGTTGCTTGAATCTCATGAACATTTAAGAAAACAATACAAACATTTGAAGAAGAATAGTAGATCAGACAGTTTGAATTCTCCATGTAAAAATTGTGCTGAACTGAAAAATGCTCATGATGCTTGTATGTCTGATATTCAAAAGTTGAAGAAACAAATTTCATTGCTGAAAATTGAGAATCAAGATCATGTAAAAGAAATCTCTGAACTTGAGAAGAAGCTTAGCCTAACTTGTCATGATTCTGTTCAGAGTAAAGAATTGATGAAAAATTTCGAAAGTGTGAACTCAGATTTAGACAAGCTGAAGTCTGAAAAAGATTCCCTCAGAAAATTCTCCAAAGAAAATGAAGAAAAATTAGAGAAACTTAAACGAGAGAATGATTTGCTGATTGAGAAATTTGAAGCCATAAAATCTGTAAACGTGGAGTTACAAAAAAAGGATGAAAAACAGCAAAGAGAAATGAAGGAATTTGAAAATAGAAGAAAGCAAGAAGTCAATTCAGAAGATCAGCTTCTAATAAATGAATTGGTTCAAAATGATAAGCTTAAAGAAGAAGTTGAAAAATTAAAATTGTTAAACAGTGTCATGTCTGAAAGACTTCTTACATTGGAGAAAGGAAAAATGATCTGTACAAATGAAACTGAAAAAGAAGATGATCTGAGAAAGGAGATCGAAGAATACAAAATTGCCAACAAGATTTTGAATGAAGCTGTCAATTGCGGTGAGCAAGAGATTGCCAGTTACGAGTTACACATTACCTCTCTCGAAAATGAAATTCAAGATTTGAAGAGTTCTCTGTCTAAGTTTGTTGATGGGCAAGAAAACCTAGACAAGCTACTCGGTGTAAGAGTCAATGTCAGGAAGGAAGGGTTGGGCTACAATAATCTAAATAAAAAGGCTCTTCAGAATAAAGTTATGACATCATTTGTAAATGCTTCAAATGTAGCCACAACATCAAAAGATAAACAGTCCATTGCTCAGAAAATACTGGGAACAAAGGTTAATTTTAAGAAAGAAGGACTGTGTTGCAATCCAGTCATGAGGAAGGTTGATGGATCCAACCTGAAAACTATTTTCGTTAAATCTTCAGAACAAGAAAAGCCTTCTACCACATCTCCACCTCAGTACAAGGCTAAGAAAACAGAAAAATAGGATAAAAATCAGAAAAAGACTGGAAAACAGAAAATAAATAAAAAAGGTTCATCAGTGCATGTTGATCACAGTCCTCACACACACTCACATGCATCTAAAAAGAAAATGATCTGTCATTACTGTCATAGATTTGGACATCTGATGCATGAATGTAAGTTGATGGAGAAGGATGATATGAATGCAAGGAAATTTCATGATAAAAATCCTTCACCTCATAAAAAGAAAACTGAATGCTTTCACTGTGGCAAATTGGGTCATAAGGCATTTGAATGTTGGCTGAAAGCTGGTAGAAGAAATTCTAATTCATGTTTTCACTGTGGCAAGATGGGCCACATTGCAGCCCAATGTTGGCATGCTCAGGGAAGGGAGTCTAACTATAAATCTGGTAAATTCCCTGTCAATAGAAACACTTCTGGTAGAAATGGATTTATTTTTGAAAGGAAAACTCTTGCATGTTTTGAATGTGGGAAGCCAGGCCATAAAGCTGCTGACTGTTGGCTAGCTTATTCTGGTAAACAGAATTTCAATTCTGTTAACAAAAATTTTCATGTATATGCACATAGAATTCATGCTAATAAGAATGTGCATAAATCAAATCTAAAATCTGCTGCATCTTGCTATCATAATAGTAAACAGAATTTTCTCTCTGCCAATAAATTCCATGACAACAGTAATTTGCATAAAAAGAATTTGAAATCTGCTGCATCATGTCATTACTGTGGTCAAATAGGTCATTCAATGTATAATTGCTATTTGATGAAATCTGATGACCTTCATGCATGAAAATTGTTGAGAAAACCTGCTAGAAATGTTACTGTTAATTCAGGACCCAAGACCTCTTGGGTACCTGTTTGTAAAAATAAATTTTGTTTTGCAGGTGTGCCTTGGGACTGAGAAAACAAGAGGGGTAAATAAGCCAAGGCACTCAAAAGAAAACCCCTTTCTGAACTTTTCAGGTAAACTCTCTGCATTTCCTGTTTTAAAATTCATTGCATATCTTGTTTGATGTGTTCTTGCATATTTGTCATCTTTTGGACACTATGAGTATTCATGTCTCTCAATGCTCATATGAATTGGCTGTTTAGATATTGAAATGAGAATAAACTTGCAATTTCTGAAAATCTGAACTGCATATGAATGTTGTTTGAAACCTGTCTGTTGCATAGCTCACTGAAAATCTGGATTGCTTATAGGACTGCATGTTGAATTATCATGATTGACCACTATGGTATATCAAATAGTAAGCTACTAAAAGGCAGGAAAATCTGTCTGGAGGTTCTTACTGTGTGTGAGATGGTCTTTTAGACCAGGTTCTCCGCCTAGTACCATGGGTCATATTGCTTGATAGGGCAGTCTGAATGTGCATGAGTCTCAAAGACATATGTTCAGTTCTCATGGCAAACATTGCATGTTTTCAGGGGTAGTTAATTGCATGTCTTTGCATAGCATTCAATGTTGAGTCTTTGCATGACTTTGCATACATATAGTTAATTGCATTTCATTACATTGAAATTGCCAAAAAGATTGACTGAATGCATATTGTCAGGGGGAGTCAATGCATTACATGCAGGTTGTCAAATGCATACACTTGTCAGAATTCATTGCATTTGTTGACAAACCTTGATCATATTTTGAAAACACTGGGCTTCAAAATCTCTTCTATCATTTGGTATCAGAATTCTATCAGTCTTTCATGAAGATTTCAATGGGGCTATCTCGATCATAAATCTGAAAAACACTTGAACTAGGAATCTTCTATTATACGATTTTATGAATGTCTGAAATAACTCAGGTGATTTAAGTTTAATGTATTCATTGAGTTTGACTTTAAAATCTCTTAAAAATATCTGAATCATGTTTAATAAACTTTAACCATCTGTTTCATGCTGTGTCTTGTAAAATCTTCTGAAATCTTCATTATTGAATACATGACTTTATTTGGTTAAGTACATGAAATTATTATTGATTTAAAGCAAATGAATTTTTTTGAAATGTCTAAAGGGTAATTTTTGTCAGAGCAATGACTCTTGTCACTGAGAAACACATGTCCAAAGGACTGTGTCATGAGGTGCCATAGTTAACTCTGCTTAAGAATGAGTGTTAATCAGGCAGAGCAATGGCATGCACACTGAGAAATACAACTCACTCATCAAGAAATGATTTGTAGTGTGTCATGATGTGTAAATGCTATCTCTGTTCATATAAAGCATGACTGTTAGTCACACTAAGTGCTTAGGGATATTGGCGTCTGATCAACGTATATCCTCTAGTTACAAGGTGTACACTGAACTAGAGTGCTCGTAAAATTTTGTAGCATGAAAATTTGTTGAACAAATTGCTATATTTGAATATTGATGCAAAAATCAAATTGCTACAACCCTAGACAAAATCATATGACTTCATAATTGCTTGATCTCAATACTAATGCATGTAATTCCGAAAGAAGTCAATAAATTTGATTATGTAAGAGAAAGGGAGGTTAATGAAGATATATATATGAGGGCTTGGTTCATTGTTATTAAACCGTGACTTTAGATATAAATACAGAATTTTATTGACAAACTTAGCATACATCATGTTTAAACCCTGCTGATCAATAAAGTTCATTCATAAGCCCTTATAATGGAAGACTTTGAAAACTTATGTTTTGGATTTATGAGATTGATATCTCCTTGAAAATCTTGTTGAATCTCACTGTCCTTGATTCATCATGACCTGAACTTATCCTTGATTGCCCCTGTGGTTTCCTTCTCATTCATTTCATAAGGTTCCATTTATTGAGGGGGAGTTTCCTTGTCATATGAATCATGCTGCATAGAAATTCTTAAAGGGGGAGAATTGTCTTGCATTCATACATTTAGGGGGAGTTCTTGCATTTCTTGTTGCATCTGCATCTCTGCATTCATACCTCTTCCATGATTTTTTTTTAAAACAAAGGGGGAGAAATTGGAATGAGTCATATTACTCTTTGGGAAAGAATGTGCTTTCATGTAGTTAAAGGGAGAAATGTTATTTCAATCGTTTCATACCTGCTTAATTTTCCTCTCTCTAACTCATGTCTTTTTGCTGAAGTCAAAGGGGGAGAATGTTTTTGACTTGAGTCAGTGTGACTCATAGTGTTGCCATCATCAAAAAGGGGGAGATTGTTGTGCCCCTGTGGTTTTGATGATAGCAAACACTATAATTCACCATATGCATGTGTGCATGAAAGACCTTGTTGATTCATTTAAGTGCATTCATATGTGTTCATGTATTTGTGAATGTGTGCTTGTGAGTGCATTCATATGTGTTCATGTATTTGTGAATGTGTGCTTGTGAATGACATTCCATTATATACACTGTGTGCACACATTTTATCTGTCCGACATCTGGTTGATGCATTCATGTAACAGAGTCAGCACGATTGCATTGAGCATACAGTCAGTACACTGCATGCAGAGTCTGCACTGCACACTGGTTTGATAGCTTGTTCGTGAATTCACAAGTCTATACATCGTCTGTTCATCGTCACATGTGCATCACTTAGCAAGTCTATACATCAGTCAGCATTGCCTCTTGCTCGTAGAGTCTATACATTGTCTGTGCTTCACGCTTTGTTCAAGTCTATACACTATGTTGCATCTTGGTCATAAAGTCTATACATCGTCCAGAGTCTTGTTGCATTGTAAGACCAAGTATGTACAACCTTGTGCATGCATCGTCTCATGCATCATCTCTCTCAAAGTCTATACAGCCAAAGACTTCATATTGAAGTCTGTACAGCCAGCTCTGTTTCACTTAGCGCCTCATCAAGTCTGTACATAGTTTGGCTGCATAATGCAAGTCTATACATTGTGCACGCATGACCAAGTCTATACATTGTTCACTGCACACGCTAAGTCTACACATTGCCTTTGCATTGCACATACATTCAAGTCTATACACTGTCCTGTAGCTTGCACGAAGTAAAGTCTATACATTGTCATCTTTACCTACGTTCACTATTGCAAGTCTATACATTGCATTTGGGCATCAAAGTCTATACATTGCTGTCTCGAGCATTCAAGTCTGTACATTGGTTTCTCATTTGCATTGAAGTCTATACATTGGTTTTCACTTCAAGTCTGTACATGGCCTTGGCATCTGCTTTGAAGTCTATACATTGGTTTTCACTTCAAGTATGTACATGGCCTTGGCATCTGCTTTGAAGTCTACACATTGGTCTTCGCTTCAAGTCTGTACATTGGCCAAGTCTACACATCACCGTGTTCACTTGTTTCAAGTCTGCACATTGGCTCAAGCTTTCCAAGTCTGTACATTGGCCAAGTGTCTTGTGCTTTGAAGCTTTATCAAGTCTATACATCGCATGCATTGCACACTGCAAGTCTGTACAGCCCAAGACTGTACATCCACCGTTTCATGCAGCGTCTCTAAGGCAAAGTCTATACATGCATGCATTGTAGCAAGTCTGAACATTGCTTTCTCATGAACGAAATCAAAGCATGTACATGCCTCTACATTGCATATGTGAAGTCTATACATGCTATAGCTTCACATTCACAAAGTGTGTACACGCCACTGCATTGCATACATGAAGTCTGAACATTGCTTCAGCGTTGCCTTCAGCCAAGTCCATACATTGACTAGCAGCCTTCAGCAAAGTCTGAACATTGCATCATTGTGCATGCATTGCTTTCATTCAAGTCTGTACACTGGTTTCGACACTGCATGATCAAATCTATACAGACTTAGCGAAAGCTTAGCAAGTCTATACACTGGTGTCGTCTGCTGCAGGGACAACAAGTCTGTACATTGAGTTCTCATGCATGTAAACATCAAGTCTATACACTCCCCTGTTTCATGTCTATACATCTGGTTGTTAGCATACCTGCACGCATGAATGAAGTCTGTACATCGCTTAGTGCATTACATGCATTCATCAAAAGTCTGTACACTCGTGAATGTAATGTCTGTACATTCATTCTCATTGTACACACTTTCTCTTCTATTGCACATGCATCTTTCATACCAAGTCTACACATCGCTGCATTCTAAGTCTACACATTCTCACATTGTACATACTTGCATAAATGCTGCATCTAAAGTCTGTACACGCTCATGCATTACTTCATTAAGTCTATACACTCTTTGTTGATCGACTGAAGTAACTCTGTCATTGTACAGGATGATGAATGGGCACGAGATCCGAGGTTGGCACCTGGCACGTGATCCGAGGTGTCCTCTAGATAAAGGGGGCACACGCCCTAGTTGCTGCTGATATATATATGTGAAGTTTCTTCATCTGCAGAAGACTGATCGAAGAGGGCTGATCGAGAGAGTGATAGAAAAAAGTGAGAGCAGCAGAGAGGCAGTGAGCAGAAGAAGAAGAAGAAGAAAAAGAGCAGAGAGGCAGAGTGTGAAAGCAGAAGAAGAAGAAGAGAAAGAGAGAGAGTTCGTGGAGAAGAAGAAAGAAGATTTTATTGAAGATCTGTCTACTGGACTTGGATCAGATCCAATCCAGTTTGCTCCTGCGAGAGCTACATGTTACATTGCGTTTTCAGCTTTCCGAGTGTTGTATTTTCATTTCTTATTTTCCTTTTATTTGATCACTGTGCCTTCCGATTCTCTGGTTAGAGATCGGTTTTCCTCTTGTGGTCTCAAGACAAGGGAGACTTGTCTCCAGTTTGCAAGTGACAGGTTGTCACTTGTGGGTTCCCCTCCGGTTTGGAGGAAGGGAGATTTGTCCCCGGTTCTGGTCTTGTGGGTTGCAAGTCCAGGTGTTCCCTCCGGTTTGGAGGAAGAGAGACTTGTGTCTCTGGTTGCCAGTGACTGGGTGTCACTGGTGGGTTCCCTCCTGGGTGGAGGAAGAGAGACCTTGGTCTCTGGTTTCTAGTGACTGGGTGTCACTAGGGTTGCCCTCTGGTTTGGAGGAAGAGGGGAGGCTGTTCCCCTGGTCAAGCTGTTTGGCAGCAAGTGTTCGCAGACTGAGTCTGCTAGTTCTCGCGTTAGCTAGTGAAGCCTCACTCCGATTTGGAGTGAGGGGTGAATGTAGGTCTTGGTGACCGAACCACCTAAAAATCTTCTGTGCAGTGTGGTTGGGCTTGTGCGCTTGTTCCTTATCGTCTACCTCCTTCGCAGGTTGCTTTGAGCATTATTGTTTCTATCCGTGCTGTAAGTTGATTGCATTCTTTTGCTTCCGCTAGTTGCTTGTTTAGGCGCGCCTTATATTTTTGCTCAGTGGTTTAAAAGAGAATTTAACTTGTTCTTCAGATTGCCTATTTGTCTTGATAGTGTTCTAGTCTTTTATTGAGCGAAAAGTTTTTTGAAGGGTGGGATTCATTCACCCCCCCTCGGAATCCATCGCACCGATCCTATCAGCTGGTCGTGTTTCCTCTCCCTTAGTTTTATTCTCCAGACATGTCTCATCCTTGTCAATCATTCTGGGTGGTTAGTTTGGTATTTTCGGGAGAATTCCTGTCGCTTGTTGGTTGTGACGGGTGTCTTTTATCTTAATGCCCGCTTATCAGTTCTCTCCGCTTCATCTCCGCTTCATCTCTATTTCACGTCGCTATCGCTTTCGCTCCATCTCCTTTCCATTCCGCCTCTGCGCCGCTTTCGCTCGTTCCCTTGCAAAGTGCACATCAAGGAGGGGCATCTGTTGACACCTGTTTTTAGCCCGCAAGTTGCGTCATTTCTCTTATTCATCATTTTTGATGTCTCGAATTACCCATTATTTTGGAGCCTTCCTTGGATGGATTTCGAGCACATTTTTACTATTCCCTATCTTTTGAGTCTTGGAGATCATGATTCCCTAGAGCCCTGGAGCTTATTTTATCAACTTCTGGCTTCTAAGTCGACTTTCGGCCCATTTAGGCCGGCTTCCCTCAAGTAATCGGCTCTCTCCCGCTGCGCAGTCCTGAAAGTGGTACTTTTTCATCTCCTTCTGTCCCTCTATTCAAAACATTGTCTTCACCAAAATTGTTCCTCTTTCAACGATCTACAATTTTTTCTTCGACACCATTGGCCAGTTCTGCCCCGTTTGTGAGCTATTCGCATTTTTCCGGCGTGCTGTGCTGTTCAGAATTTTCTCTCTCTATTCTCACCCCAATTTCTCCCTCTTCCACTCATTTTCTCAACTTTCTTTCTTCATGAAATGTGTTGCTCTTTCGGTTTTCTACAATTTCTTCTTCTACCACTTTCACTAGTTCTGCTCCGTTTGAGAGATACGCCTCAATTTCCAAAGTCGCGCGCAGTCTGCTATGAATTTTCCTTCATCGATGTGAAGGTCTAGTGTAGGTGCGTCACCGCGATGTGAAGGTATAGTATAGGTGCGTCACAGCCCATTTAACGGTCTATCGTAAGACCGTTAGAGCACATGTGGCGGTCCTATAGTAGACCGTCACACCCAAACTCACCCGAAATCACCCCGTTGGACCCCTAGAGCGTGGCGGTCCTACCCTAAACCGTCAGAGCAATGTGGCGGTCCTACGATAGACCGTTACACACAGTAGAGAGTCTAATTTATGCTGGACTCTGCCCCAAAAATTGCGCGGCGAGCCTATCTTACAGAGCCCATAACTTCTTCAATTCTTATCCAAATTGATCCCCATTTTTTTCTACTTCTAGCCCTTTGTATTATCCCGAATTTGATTCATAGAAATCAAATTTTTATTGGCTATATCTCTCAGGATCTGGGTCACAAGATTAGGATTTAAGCATCCTGGTACAACACAAACTCTGCAGATTAAGCTCCGGGGCTCCTTCCAAGAGCCATATCTTCTAGAATCCTCCTCCGAATTGATCCCCGTTTGTTCCTATCTCTTGTCCTTAGTATTATCTTGAGTTTGATCTAGAGAACTCGATTTATCTTGGACTATATCTCCAGGAATCGTGATAAGAAGATGGAGCTTTCTTGTAAAACTCTATAAAAATTACCCAGTTCGCAGTTACAAAGGAGGGCTCTTTCCGGACGTGGGGCGAAGCCATGCTGCAACTCCAACTCACAACTTTGAACCCATCTTGAAGAGGGAAGTATTAACTTTCAATTCCATCTTTCTGGGCTTGATTTCATGATCTATATTCTTAGTTCTCTTCCTCTCAAAATCACAAATCATCACAGTTTTTTGCACTTTTCTACTACATATGCATTTTCCCCCGTTTTGCATCGATGATTTCTCTATATTCTCTCAATCAAATCTCGTGATTTTAAATCCTACGCATGCACAACACACCCACCTATTATTTCCACCCTTCCACAGGGGTTAAAAACCTCCCCCCGGTGCGTTCTCCCTTAATTTCTACCCCTATTTTATCACTCCGAGATTGATACTACACATGCATGTTCTAATGGGTTTTTACTTTTATGTTTTGATCTTTGTTTTGCAGGAGAGCATGATATGGACGTGAGGACCTCTTCTTCTAGCCGGCTGGAAGACGAGGAGGTTTGATCCCACAAAGTTCCCCACACCCCGTTTCAAGCGCGATCAAGTCTTTAAGTTCCAAGGTACACGGCATCGTTCCTCTCCTTTCTTCATCCTTTGGCGTTGTTGGAACCTTGGTGGTGATCACGGTTAGTATTTCTCATCCTTTCATGCCCCTTATCTTTGATTCACATGTTTATGCATGTATTAATTTAAAGGAGGCGGGATAGGAATCTAATTAAAACAATCTACAGCGACGTAGTCTCCTTCGCTCCTTTCTACGAGCTTCAGCTCAATCATCCTCTCCACCATCATCCGGTTCATGACCGTGGGGTCGACTGGGTCCGGATAGAAGTGTGCCGGCTGCAGGTACGGGGTGACCAGAGTGGTCGCATGTGGAGGATGCAGCAGTGGGGGTGTCTGGTGCACTTGGGGGAGCACCGGCGGCATCAACGGCTGTGACTGTGGTGGCCGTTGCTGAGTTGTCGCCATGCTCGGCTCTGACGACTGAGGCATGGTGTAGAGCGGCGGAGGGTCGACATGATGGACCGCTCCCCAGGATGACTCGCCCTGGACTTCGGGCGGCTTGGAAGCTGATGATTGTTCAGTCTTCTCCATCAGCTGTTTCTTCAGCAAGTCTATCTCTTGCTGGTATCTCTGAAGTAGCATCAGGACCGTCGGGTCCATAGTTGCCGCGCTAGGGATAGCCTCTGTTGCTTCTCTAGACGTACCCTCGGGTAGGATGTTGACGAGGGCGTCATCTTCTTCTTCCGCCGTCACTACATTGATGGTTAAGATAGCAGCTCTATCATTCCACTAGTGATAGCCCAGGGGTTGTTTTCCTTTAGCTGCCGCCAGGAGCTCCCTTGCGGCTTCTGTTCTTCGAGTATTCGGCCCCGGCCTCGCGGCCAATTGAGCCAACTCACGGGGGTCTTCGGGAAGTCCCCCATATCAACTGAATGTGCCAACCATATTACAGGTGAAGACTTGCATCCTTCTTCTCTGTCGATGGACCTTCGTCTTAGCCTACTCCGGGAAGGTCAGCCTCTCGAACACAGAAGTCCTTCTTGTTTCTTCCCGCCTAGGGGCGGCTTCATCGGCTTCGATCTCAAAGCCATCATTACAGCCATTGTCATCAACCGATGACACCATCATCCTTTCTCCTGCATCTTCTTCAACTGCCATTGATGGGCAGTAGTCTTCATTGGATGTGGCTACTTGCGTTAGCCGCTGCTGTCCAAGCGAGGGGTTGTCTAGCCCTCGGAAATAGTTCTTGACCATGTTGGTCATCTCTTCTCGACCCCGTTCTTGATGCAGCATGAGGGACAGCTGTCGACCTCCCGCAGGAGGGATGTAAGCCAGCCGAGCCCTGTCGGCAGGTTGCTGAAATCTTCATCCCATAGCAGGGACGTTGGCTTGGTGGGCACAGGCCCATAAGCTTTTGCGGCGCGGAGGGTCCGCAATCACCTCTTCTTCTTTCGGGGCCAAGCCCCTTTCCTTCCTTCCTTCCGCTCCGTCGCGAGCAAGGCGACAGCGGGCAGGTGCAGCTTGGTAGATAGGTTGGACCCTCTTGGGGACCCACACATGCTTAAACTTCTTTGGCCTGGGGGCCAACCTCTCTTGGCCATAGCGGCCGGCTTCTTCTCTTTCCGCCCTCCTTCCAACGAGGGCTTGGTATGAGTTGTAGATGGGGACGGCGGGGATGACCCGGTTCGGGACTATTCGTGCGTCGCGTCCATTGAGGAAGACGTGTACGCCACCAACCATCATGGATTTATCAGACTGAGACAGGGATCCGGTAACCACAGTAGTACTCCTCCGGAGTTGCTTGCGCTGGCGACCTCCGGACTTGTTAGCAGCGTCGGGGCGGACCCCATGGATAGCATGGTGCACCAGGCAGCTGACGACCAGGGTTGGACTCTTGGGCGAGTCGTGGCAGCATCGAGCCTTCAGAGGCTCCATCTTCTTTGTATCTCCCTCGACGGGCTCCGAGGGTTCCACCTCCAGCATATCCACAAAGGCTAACACCAAGAACTTGGGGAAGCCAATAGCAACAGGGAAGTTGCCGAACGCCGTGGGCACCGCCAGGTACCCTTGCGCATGACCGGCAACAACTGAAGGGCCAAAGCCGACGCTAGTCAGCCCAGTTGTCGGCATCGTTTGCCTGAAAAGACAAACAAATCGACGATCAGCAACCTTTGAGAGGGCCCCGAAGTCCAAGCATCTCGGCAAAGAGATGAAAGGTGACACTGGTCCCACCGGGCGTGCCAAGACTTGTTTGATAGGTTTATTTTACCAGGGGTATTTTATTATATTTGGTGGGTTTATTTGGTTTGTTTACGCGTCGATCAACCAATTAATTAACCGATAATTAACTGACTGATTGACTGCGCAGGCGTCCCAATCACATAAGTGACGAGAGTGACGTTCGGTCGGGACCAGTAGTCCGCCATACCATAAAAGCTACGGCGTTAATTACATCCCCCGCGAGGAGGGAAAACCTTTGATTAATTGCCAAGATAGTGGGCAGTCGAGGCTGGAATAAAGGATGCGAATGATCATGCAAGATACTATGATCTACCATGCACGGTTTATTAGGGCGGAACCTCAGTACATGGCGGAGGACCTAGGTCCAAAGACCACCATCACGCATAGTAAGAGCTTCCCGTCGGACGTTGCCCGGCTTTCTGCTCATGTCATTTTATATACCAAGGGCCCGTGCACTCAGGCATACATTGATGCGGCACGAATGCTTAGACTAAAATATGATGATGAAGTTATGAAACTAGCTAATTTAGGTTTAGACAAACCAATTTATTGATTACAGGGTTTATTTAATTCTATCATTAGCATTAGAAATCACCTCGGAGGTGAGGAGGGGGTGGAAAAGGCACGACGATGCGGTTCGGAATGAAAATGGCGCGATACGCGTAGGTATAGGGTTTAAAATGGCGTAGCAAGCGTGGGTAAAGGCCTAAAACGGCGCCGCCTGGCGTAGGTATAGGGGATGGGTTAAAAATGGCACGCCTCTCTTCCTGGCGCGCCGGAATAAGGCGCGCCGTTTTAGGGCGCGCCGTATTAAGGCGCGCCGAGTGTCGATGGCACCGGTTTAGCTCCGCTTCACGGAAACCGAGGTTTTATAGACTTATTTTTGGACTTATTAATAGGTTTTAGAAGATTTCTGAAGTTTATTGAATCAGCCATTCATCGGGTCGGTCCTGGGCCATCCGAAAGTCAAGTCATAGGCTTGCGCGAGGTTCGTACTCGAGCGTAGCGATCGTTCCGAGTCAAACTCGTTCGAGCCGAAATTTCGACAGCATCTCCCCATCCCAGAGGATTGTCGGGGAGAAATGGGGAGTACTCAAGTGGCGGAGCAGCCCCTGAAAGCCGGGTGGCGCAACGGCGGCCATCAAACCCGAACAGATAGGAGAACCCCGAGGGCTAGCCTACTAGGGGCACCAAGTCCGTGGGTGGGAAGTAGACGTATAGCGCTACTCATAGCGGGAGCGAAGACCCCGAGGGCTAGCCTACGAGGGGTACGCGACCCGAGTCGATACCATGTCTAAGTCAAGATGACCAATAGAGAGGGAAAACCCCGAGGGCCAGCCTACGAGGGGCACCCATTTCACGGCCACCACAAGGCCCACTAAGGGCTGTGGATTTGAGGTGTTGGGATTAACCCATGTTATTGTACACTCATTGGTCCACGGGGAAACTCATCACTAATAGATGATTTCCTACAGACTGAGTGATTCAGATGAAGTATTGGGAAATGTTCCCCTCCCCGGGTTGTCGAATCTCACTAACGAGATGGTAATACGGCACGGTGGGAAAACATGTACAGTTAGCAGACTAATGTTAATGTCTGTGGGTGTGTGTATGTTTGCACATATAGATGTTAGCAGGTTCAACGAAACATTCACCAGGAGGAGTCTAGAAAGCGAAGAGGAGGAGTATGGTGATGGCCTCATCCCCTCCTGTTCATGGTCGAGAACAGGAAGGAAGGTAAGAGGACAGCCCGATATCGATAGGAGAAACACACATATATGTATGCCTCTGACGGTGAAAACCTTCGGCGTTTGAACGGAAGAGAAACCCCAGGAAGAGGGGAGTAGTTGTTGTAGCCCACTGCGTAGCAGGGCGTAATCGGCGTCGGGGAAGCAAATCTGGTGGACGCATATACAGACAAAAGAGGAAGCATACGGAAGAGGTAACCACGGCACCGGGCATGCCCACGTCCGTTCGTTCTATGCACATCACCCTCCCCGGCGCCGGCACTATTGCACGGCACCGTTTCACTAGCTGCAAGAAGAAAATGCAATGAAAGAAAAGGAACGGTGCAGAGGAAGGATAAGAGCATTAGACCCCTCGGCTCGTTGACATATCCATTCATTCCATAAATGAAAGAAAGAAAAAAGCTAAACATGTTATCATTCCGATGTCGGCATTGTCGCACGGTCACCGTTTTCATTAATAGAGAGGGAAGAAATTACAGAGGGGAGAGGGATGATCGCAGAGATGGTGAGAGGGGGGAGGAAGGAAGGCTCATATCATTGCCATCCTCCCCCTTCTCACTTACATCGTATCGAAGAAGGTACCCGAACAGAGAGGGGATCGACGGGGAAATTACAACGACCCACCTAAACAAACGAGGAAGCAGACGATCTTCTTCTCCGGCACCGGGATGTTCGTGCAAAGAGGGGTGGCGGCTGTGGAGACGCTCAGACGGGAGGTTTTTCTCACACAAAAACCCTCAGGCTCTCTGGATTCTTCCTCTCTCCGAATGTTCTCCTCTTTCTTTTTCCAAAAATCCCCCCCTTTTATTGGTCGAACGAGGTGTTGCTTTTATAGCAACCAGTTAATCCGGTGCCACAGAGGGCGCGCCAGATTTAGTGGCACCGGGGACAAATGTCCCAGAATTGCTTTGGCGCGCCGGATTTAGTGGCGTCGGATCAAGGGGTGCCGGTGACCTCTTGTGCGCCGATTTAGCTTGTTCACTCGATGCAGGCTAGCTGATGGGTTCGGGGATGGTTCTGGAAGCCCCCGTTGACTCTTCCTTTCACCACGGTCCTTGGAAAACCTTGACGGGGTGTTGACAAAGCTCTCGGTACGGCGTACGACCTCAATTCGAACTCCGCGTGTGTTTGGCTTGAGCACGCGGGTTTCCCACTGACACGGACTTCGACACTATGATTTGTGCTTCCGGCTCGACTTGACTCGTGACTGGAGCTTCCTTGCGGGATGGTATGACATCCGAGACAATTCCGCCTTGACTGGCGATCATTCCGCCACTAACGGGCCCAATATAGCGAGAAGTCGAACCCATGTGGGGTGATCGGGACCTTCCGCTGCCAGAGCCTCCGGTTCCTTGTTATGAAGGACCGATGGCGTCCTTCCTCCTTAGGAGAGTCTTCATTCAGGTGGCGAGCCACCGGGTAGATCGTCATCCTTGGTCAAGCGACGGGTGTAGGGTAGCGACACGACGGAGTCGATGCCGAATCATTAGGTAGGCTTGGTCGCACTGCCTGTTGGTTGTGGATTCATCTCGATTCTCCCGAGGTGAAGTCCCCGATGTTCATTCCAGGTGACTCGTGGCTCTGGCAGCTTGAGAAGTCTTCAGCAGGTTGTTCTTCATCGACTACTGTGCTTCAATGGGCCGTATCATTCATCTTTGCGGCTCGGTCGCCGTGCATCACATTTTGAGTGCCAACAGGGGGCTTGCTTGTGCAAGATGTAACGGTCATGGCCTGAGCTGGGGATGGGGTACTGGGTCCAGGGATGGAAGGCTCCGGAGTACTAGGACCAGTAGGACCCCTAACTGAAGTATCTTGGGCTGAGAGGGGTGGAGGGTAATCCGTTGGCCACCATGGTCGAAGGTACATGTGTTCGACCGGCCATGGAGTGTGACATCCCGATCAAACCACCACGGCCTACCAAGAATAATACTACCCACCTCCATGAGGAGGACATCGCACTAGATCTCGTCATGGTAGGCATGGAACTGCAGTGTGATCAGACACCGCAGCCTGATCGGAATGGAGGTGGAATCCACCCATGATACTCGATAGGGGCAAGGATGGTCCACGGGAGTAAGACCAAGGTGAGAAATAGTGCCCGTGGAGATTGCATTGATACAACTCCCACTATCGATAATGACCTTACAATTTTCCCTCCCAGCCTACAGTATGTATGAAAGATAGTGGTCATGTTAGATCTATGAGGTTGTGCAAACCCAGATTCAGAGGGGGGGTGAATGAATCTCCCTCTAAAATATGATCAAATTAAAATTTATCTTGAAAACTTTAGACTAATGCGAAATTAAAACCGACCAGGAAATTAGGTGGAAACGCGCCTATCATTCATCTAACATTTGACACATAAGAAGTCAAGCCACAGTACACAAGAATCTTTTAGGTGGTTCGGTCCTCCAGACCTACATACACCCCACACTCAATCTTGAGTGTGGATTACTGCTGACACACAGGTTGAAACCGCTGGGCCTCACAGCTTACCTACACACCGCTAGGCATTGCAGCTTCGCCGACCACTGAGCATTACAGCTTCGCTATCCAGAGGAAACCACCTCTGCTGCTGGGCCTTACAGCTTATGCCTCCGCTGTCACATAGCTTAGAAAGTAGAAATAGAAAAAGAAAAATAACGATGAAATTAGCAACAGAAATCTGAACACTAAAACCTCAAAATATAGCTCACTATGGAGCACACGTAGCTTGGACCTGATCTAGAGGCTCCACGATCTTCTTCTTCCTTTGCTTGGGCTGCTGCACTTTTCTTCTCAGCTCAGACTAGATCACTGCTCACTATATTTGCTTATCTCTTCAATTTTATCTTCCTTCAACTCTCTGCAGCTCCCCTCTTTTTCACGCTCTGTGATTCTTTTCAGTCTCTCTATTTCTTAATGCCTCCGCTCTCTGATCTGATCTTCAGAAAAGGCTTTTTATATGGCTTCAGTTTCCAGGACCGACGAGCTCACACATTTTTCGTGTGAAGATCTCGTTCCCGCCTTTTTGAAGAGGACACGTGTTAGATGTAGACAGAAGGATGAATACACGTGGCAGAATCCTCCGAATGAATATGCCTTGGATCACGAGCTCCATTTATACTTTCAACGGCATTGTGTTCTCTCCTGCAATGCAGAAAAGGATAAGTCAAGAGAAAAGATGCACCGAGTTTTATTTGGCATGAGATGGGGTATGCACAAACATTCCAAACAAACACAGCATGTATGCATAGCCCCTTCTAAACCACTGGCACAACCTATACCGTTATTTTGAGTCAATATAAAATGTGCACAGACTTTCTTGAATCGTTCAATAAGAAAACGTGCACAGACACAACCTGAGCAATGCAGACCATGCTAAAAGATGCACCGACTATGCATTTACCTGCTACGGTGAATGCACAGACCTTATATATCATACATACTCATTCAAACACAAACAGAAATGAATAGAAAATTTATGCATTTTATTTTCACATGACTCATAATTGTCATTATCAAAACCAGGGTTCCACCAATCTCTCCCTTTTTGATGATGACAACTATGAGTCATGATAGCTTTTTCAGAACAAAATCATTCAAGACAAGTATGCAAGTATGCATTATGAATACTTCTGTGTACAAGAAGAAAAACAAAAATGTTTGAGTGTATCTCCCTTTATACAAGATAGACATTCTCATACATATAACTTTAGATAACACCCATCAGCACAGCACATCTCTTGTCAACACATCTCTTGTCAGCAGACACAACATAGCTCAGCATGACTTCATGCATAACCCACTTCTCCCCCTTTGTCATTATCAAAAATAGAGAAGAACCTTTAGACATCTGTGACCTGAGTGACCAGAACATGTACCTCTGGCGCCTCTTCTTCCTCTGGGTGATGACCTGCTGGAGCTACCACTACGAGGTGGTGGTACACTGCTAGAGCCCCTAAGAGGTATTGTCGGTATTACTCTTGCAAGAGGTGGAGGAAGTCTGTCTATTTTAGTACCAAGTGCTGCAAACTTTGCTATGATTCTCTGGTCATTCTGCTGAATAAAATCACGAAGCTCTTTAACATTGGTTGTTACATCCACATACCATTGTTGCATCATGCTGTTCAAATTGTCTGATTGGGAGATCACCTGATGGTAAGTATCAGCCATAAACGTAGAAGAAGTGGTTACCTGTTCTGTGATAGATCTTTCACATCTGTGAACTAGGTTTTCCACTTGTTGATGAACTAATTCATGTTTTCTAGTGAGCTCCAGCTGATTCTCTTTGAGAGTATTCATCTGAATTCTTATCATTTCAAGATGTATTTGAATATCATAGGAATGATCATGAACTTTAGTCAGCTTGACAAAAGTTGAAGTCTGAGTCTCGTGTAGATTATTCAAAATTTCACCTGCTTGCTGACAGACTGATAGAAGGGAGTCCAAAACACCATTTAATTTGGAGTCAAACTTATGTTTATCATAGACAAATTTGGAGTCAAACTTGTGTTTAATTTGGAGCTTCTTCAACATCCTCTTGGACTTCCTGGGGTTGCTCATCCTGAACTATCTGTTCTTCAACAACTTTGTCAGCAATTTCCTCTATGATTTTATCGGCTTCTTGTTGCATGATTTTAGCAACCATATCAACCAAAGATTGTTCATCTATTTCAGTTTCCTTCTCACTTCCTGAATCATTTCTGAGTCCTTCTGAGAGGACTGTTTCATCAATCATCTGATTATCTTCAACTGTTTCTGTGTGAGACTTTTCTTGAATCTCTTCTACATGATGTTGTTCAGCTGTTAGATCTGGTTGTTGATGTCCAAACTTATCAAAGATTTCATCAATGTGTTGATCTAGTTGCTTTGATACTTGTTCTTCAGTTAAGTTCAATTCATGAACTTCTTGCTCCAATGGCAGATTTCCAATTTGCTGCTCTTCTTTTTCTTCTTGAATCAACTGGGGAGGTTACTCTAAGGCTTCTATTTGCTCAACAGCAATTTGTAGATCCTCCCCCTGACTGATCTGAGGCTATTCAATGTGATCTCTGGTAGGAGATGGCTGAGACTGTTCAACAATGTCTAATGCAGCTATTGGAGTTACCTTTTCAGATAGATCTTTCTCGTTACTGACCGAGGATGACTTCAATCTCAAGAATTTATCAATGAAATCCATGTTATAGATATTCACTTTAAGAATTTCTTTAGAAGTTTTCTCTTCTAATGGAATGTCCATTTTCCTGAAAATTGCAGTTAAATGGGCTGCATAAGGTAAATTTCTTCTTGATTCCTTGCATGTACCCATAATCTGAATGATTATTGCTGGTAAACAGATTCTAATTCTTTTGAGTAAGCAAAAGAGAATAAATCTCTGTGACTCAGTCACTCTCCCTCTACCTCCAACTTGTGGAGTTATTAATGTAGTAAGAATATGATGCACTAATCTCCTTCGAGGGGAAAATTTATATGCATTGAACTGAGCTAGATTTGCTTGTTTCTTTAGGTCTCTGGGATCTCTAGGCAATTCTGAGATGAGGGAGTAGGCCTCATGCAAATTGAAATCAAATTCACCTTCTACTACCCCTCCTTCTAGAATTCTAAAAATCTTATGCAGAGAGTGCCTAGATAAGTCAATCTTGATCCCTTTAACACTAGACTGGATTTTTAACCTTTCATAATCATATTTCATATTACAATAAAATTTAGCAACCAGTCTTGGGTAGTATGTTCTATGCTTACTCAAAAACTTCTTCCATTTTTGAAACTCAAATATCTCCAATACATCAGGAAATGCTGTAATCATGAGTTGGTCAGCAACAGCAACATACCGAGGAAGCATAATCTTGCCTACTTCCAAAACCCTCTTAACATACGCTGAAGATATGGCAGAAGTATCTTCTGTGGCAACTATTTTGTGTCACTTGAAGGATGTTCCCTCTGCCTTCTCCTTACCTTTTTCTTTCTTCAGTTGAGAGAACTCACTGGACATATCCACTGTCCGCTGCTCCTCCATAGAATCTGCCGGCTGCCGCTCCACAGCCTCCGCGGGCAAGGAATCCTCTAGTAGATGTTCCTCCATTGCCTTCCTCTTCCACTTGCTCTCGGCGACTAGAGACGACATGGCGAAAGCAGTTGGAAGTAGAGAACGAATGGTGGATGAACAAGTAGAGGAAATGTGGAAGAAGCAGATGAAGAGGCCAAGCTTGTAGACTTGGGTTAGGAACACGAGCGAGGGAGTCGCGAATGCGGGAAAGGGTTTCGGATTGAACAAGAAGGGTACGAAGGGAAAAAGTAAGTAGGGTTGAGTATTATAAAGAAATATTGTCGACTTTACCAAATTCAACATTTAATACCCAGAATAGCCCTTTACTTAAAAGAAAATGCCTCTCTACGACATTATGTGATTTACGATATATGGGATTATATCTTATATCATGAAACTTCCAAAAAATCTATTGAAGCAGGATCAATGGAAATGAAACAATTTTATCAATAACAACACTCAATCAGAACTGTCGTTAATCTTACTAATCAAATTCATCAGCCATACCTAATTGAAAAACCATTTTATATAGAACTTAGAACTGTTTTAATTTACCGAAATGACATCAGGGTCAACCAATTCTATATTGAATTTTTTATAAATTTGATTGAGCATGATGGTATTACTACACCTTTTTACACAAGGAAACATGTTGATCAAACACCAGAATCCCTCGTTACTCAGTGAAGTTTTACCTTTATGCTTCACATTCTGAACAGAGATAACACTTATTATCATGACTTAACCTCTGAATTTCTTTGAAATAGATAGTCAGTTTCTCAAAATAAATGTCATTGCTCTGCCAAAACCATCTTCACATTTTCATTTCTTTTTTTTTATTTTTATGGTGTATTCCCTGGTCTCTTAACAAAATTTTCTTAAAACAAGCTTAAGAACCATATAAACCCAAATTTTTCACCAGGTTGACTTACTACTAATGACCTTCAGATTATTAGGCAATCTTCTGAGTAGTTCCTCTAAAGACTATTTTAAGACCATTGATAACACATTCAAGGATAATTATGAATATTTTAAGATAGGATTTAATTTACATAAATAGAAAATCACACTTCAGTTAACATCAACAGTTTTGTTCTTAGTTTGTAGTGTTCCCAGTAGTTAACTGTTGAAAGTTAATGAAGTTGACAGATTTCAGATTTTACTCCCCCTGACTTCCACAGTCTATGAGCATGTTATGGAGAAAGATGAGAGCATGGATAGGGATGGATTATAGAGAAGATAGGCAAGAAGGTATGTATGAAGGTTGCACAAGAGCAAGGTTCAAATTCAGACCAAATTCATAAAAGTCCAAAGACTTAGCCAGAGAGGTCTAGCAATCAGCATACAACCTTCTATATAAACTACCAACCTCATCCTTCAGTTTCTATTACAGTCAATGTTCCATAACATCAATCCCCAACTGATAACCAATTATTTCAGACAGGGTTTGAACTAACTCAATCAGCACATTGCCATACAACATTTAATAGCAACTTAAAACCAGACAATCCATCTTTGCAATCTCTAATCAGCATCTTAAAACCAGACAATTTCAGCTCCAAAATATCAAGCATACAGACATAAACAGCTCAGCTCCCCTCAAAAAGTGCAGGGATTTCACCCAAGCATTGCTTGATTTTCTTAAAGTACACAGAGATGTATCAACTAGATGCAAATTTCTTATTTAAGCTACATGCAATGTTTTGACTCGTGGTACTTAGTGGAGGTTTAGGCTCTACACATGGCGTGGGTTTCCAGACAGAAAACGTCTGCCCTTCTCCCAACTTCCATTTGATATACCAAGAAGTTATGAAAATTTATGCATCTACTTATGAACATGAATGACTAACTAAAAGTCTCACATGGAGTTTGCATGAAATACATTGTTAGCATGTATAACTCATAACAAAATAATCATCAAATTATTCCAGTCAGACATGCAGCATTCCACAGAGAACATTATTTATGCAAGTTCAAACAAAGAAAATTGAGAAGAGGGGTTTAACTAACCTTTGTGCCCTGTTGACCCTCATTTTATTTTATTCACAGGAGCACACCTGCATCTAAGAAATCATTTGAAATATCTTGGACCCCAAGAATTCTTGGGTCCGGCATGATTAATCCAGCCACTTATCCAATAGCATTGAGTAATAGTGTGCCCTAATTTTCCACAGTGATTACAAACAGGATGTCTATGCATATACATGTTCCTTCCATGAATGTTTCCAATTATGGGCACTTGAGTGTGTTTATCATAATGTGATAGATAATAACAATCATGCATGTCGTGACCATATCTACCACAGTTAAAATATGAATTTCTATTTTTGTTCTTATTTGCATGCATGTGAGAAATGGAATAAGATTTAGCATGCAAATTAGCACTATTTCTGGAATTATGTCTGACATTCTTCTGAGCATGATGGTTCCTATTTTGAGATGCATTTATCTTCTTGAAAGCCTTCATGTCATCAGATATCATTATTTGGCAGTCATCCATCACATGACATGCCTTGCCACAGTAATGATATGAAAGTTTTTTAATGTATGCATGTGAATGAGTGGGGAAATTCTTGATTACATGCACTGAGCTACTCAATTTCTCAGAGATGGAAAAGTTCTCATCATGTACAACCTTTACAAAATCAGTAGAATGAACTTTTGCATTATTCAGATTCTTTTTCTTCTTTTCAGTTTTCTGAGTAGTGAATTGAAAGATAGATGAGCTAGATGGATTAGTCTGTTCTGAGCTTTTTACAAAGACAATTGATTCCTTCTTTCCATTAGCTTTCTTATTAGATGGAATATAGCCCAATCTCTCTTTCTGAAAGTTCACATTCGAACCAAGTAGTCTATTCAAATTATCTTTTCCCTTAACAAACTTTGACAAAGAGATTTTTAGATCTTCAATTTCAGAATTTAGAGAAACAATACTTGCTTCATACTTAGATAGCTCAGATTCACAGGAAATTAATTGTTGTTGCAAAACATCATTTAGGCTTTTCAATGTTTCATTTTCCTATTGAAGCTTTATTTCATCATTTACTTCTTTTTCTTTCAACATATACTTTCCCTTTTCCATTTCTAACCATTTCTTTGACATAACAGTGTTCAAGACCATCAACTTTTTATTTTGTTTTTTCAGCTGGCTATTTGCTTCCAAAATTCTTTCTTTATATTCATCAGCTTCCTTTTTCTTTTCCAGCCATAGGTCATTTTCTTCTTTTAATGACTTGATTAAGCTTTTCTGTATATTATCATCAGAATCAAGATCCTTAATTAATTCTTTTAAGAAAGCACATTCCTTACATGAATTTTCAGTTCCAAGAAGTTTGTTTCTAAGGTTTCATTTTTAGAATTTAATCTATCTATTTCAGATCTCTCCTTTTTCATGTCTGACTTTAGATTTTCATTTTCAGCTTTTAGATATGTGACTTCAGCAATTTTTTCTTTTCTTAATTTCTTCTTTTCTGACTTTACTTTTTCATATTTCTCAAGCAAATTTTCATGCAGTATAACTAAATCATCAAAGCTAATGTCATCAGTTTCAGAATTTACCTGTGAGGATGAATCCTCGGTCTGATCACAGATACGATCTTTAGCCATCAAACATTTCACTTCATCTTCACAAGTACTTGCTGATATCCTATTGATAATCTCTACTGCACTTCTGCACTCAGTAATACATGGAAAACAATTAGCATCTATCGCCCTTCTGGTTATATATAGGGCCTTTTGATTTTCAATAAATTTCAGTCTGTCAGTAGCTTTCCATTGGGATTTGTCCTCTGGAACTTCATATGGACTATGTGCAATTAGTATCCATAGATCAGGATTAACATGCATTATATGATCTCTAAATCGACTAAACCAGTCATAGAAACCAAGACCAGTATATTGAGGAATTTCAGCCATGGATGACAGTCGAATCAGATCGGATCAGAAACAACAGTAAGAATTAGAAGCAACTGGATCGCGCCAAGAGTAATACAGGAACAGATCTGCAGGTCGTAGGACCCTCTGTGCAGACACCAGCTCTGATACCAATTGTTAGAACTATGAGGTGGTGGAAACCCAGATTCAGAGGGGGGGTGAATGAATCTCCCTCTAAAATATGATCAAATTAAAATTTATCTTGAAAACTTTAGACTAATGCGAAATTAAAATCGACCAGGAAATTAGGTGGAAATGCGCCTATCATTCATCTAATGTTTGACACATAAGAAGTCAAGCCACAGTACACAAGAATCTTTTAGGTGGTTCGGTACTCCAGACCTACATCCACCCCACACTCAATCTTGAGTGTGGATTACTACTGACACACAGGTTGAAACCGATGGGCCTCACAGCTTGCCTACACACCGCTGGGCATTACAACTTCGCCGACCGCTGAGCATTGCAGCTTCGCTATCCATAGGAAACCACCTCTGCTGCTGGGCCTTACAGCTTATGCCTCCGCTGTCACATAGCTTAGAAAGTAGAAATAGAAAAAGAAAAATAACGATGAAATCAGCAACAGAAAGCTGAACACTAAAACCTCAAAATATAGCTCGCTATAGAGCACATGTAACTTGGATCTGATCCAGAGGCTACATGATCTTCTTCTTCTTTTGCTTGGGATGTTGTACTTTTCTTCTCAGCTCAGACTGGATCACTACTCACTATATTTGCTTTTCTCTTCAATTTTCTCTTCCTTCAACTCTCTGCAGCTCCCCTCTTTTTCACGCTCTGTGATTCTTTTCAGTCTCTCTATTTCTTAATGCCTCCGCTCTCTGATCTGATCTTCAGAAAAGGCTTTTTATATGGATTCAGTTTCTAGGACCCACGAGCTCACACATTTTTCGTGTGAAGATCTCGTTCCCGCCTTTTTGAAGAGGACACGTGTCAGATGTAGATAGAAGGACGAATACACGTGGCAGAATCCTCCGAACGAATCTGCCTTGGATCACGAGCTCCATTTATACTTTCAAGGGCATTGTGTTCTCCCCTGCAATGCAGAAAAGGATAAGTCAAGAGAAAAGATGCACCGAGTTTGATTTGGCATAAGATAGGGTATGCACAAACATTCCAAACAAACACAGCATGTATGCACAGCCCATTCTAAACCACTGGCACAACCTATACCGTCGTTTTGAGTCAATACAAAATGTGCACAGACTTTCTTGAATCGTTCAATAAGAAAACGTGCACAGACACAACCTGAGCAATGCAGACCTTGCTAAAAGATGCACCGACTATGCATTTACCTGCTACAGTGAATGCACAGACCTTATATATCACACATACTCATTCAAACACAAACAGAAATGAATAGAGAATTTATGCATTTTATTTTCACATGACTCATAATTGTCATTATCAAAACCAGGGTTCCAACAGGTCCAACACCAGTCATCACTGGCCTGTGGCTGGGTGAGAATACACCTGACGACCCCCAAATGGGTATCATCTGGATGTTGGGCATCCTGGCCATCATCTTCATTCTCAAAGAACTCGTCAGCTAATTCCTGATCTGCCTCGTAGCTGACCGACACAAGCTTGGAAGATGAGGTGTTCTCGACTTGCGTGTCCCCAATGACAAGAGATTGACGCATGGGACACTGGTTGGCAAAATTGCCAAACCCATTGTAGCGAAAACATTGCTGCCATGATCCACTAGGCTCCCCGATCAAAGGTCCCTTACTCTTATCCTCCCGACGGACAAGAGGTGTAGGCAACAAGGAACAGGCAAGAGGTGCGGGTGCCGGTGGACGGGCAATGGGTGCCGAAGGCTAGGGTCGAGGAGGAAAATCCCTCAGAGGTGGAGGACGAGGCCTAGGAGCGAATGACTCCTGACGGGTGGGCTCCTGAGGTCCAACCATGGGGGCCCTCTGATATGCACCTGAAGAGCCGCGGGGCTCGACACTACGAAGAGGGAAGGGGCCTAACCGTTGGGTAGGCTTGAACTCGGCCTAGAATTGCTCCAACTTGAGAGAAACCTGATAAGCATGTTCCAAAGTGGTCACATTGTGGCGGAAAAGTTTGTATTGATAGTTTGGCCGCAGACTTCTTCAAAAGCGCGAGATGGTCATGGTTCTCTCTTCCGTAACTCCACACCGCAAGTAATACTCATCGAACTCAGCGGTGTACTCAGTCACGGATCGGTTTCCTTGGGTGAGACTCTACCATTTGTCTATGAGACGCTGGCGATATATGGCAGGAAGGTACTTCTGCCTCAACTTGGTTTTCATGTCATCCCAAGTACCGATCTGGGGTTGATGTCGCTGCATCAACTGGCTCTTCACATTAGTCCAATAGGTTTGCGCCTGCCCTTGCAACTTCATCTTTGCGTAGCGAACTCTTCGGTGGTCCGTCATCTCAAACCACTCAAAGTATCGATCCAAGCCGGCCTCCCAATCTAGATAGACATTTGGGTCCAAGGACCTGTCAAAGAGGGGAGGGTCCGCACGCACGCTCCTAAGAACGTGGTCGTCATCATCAAAATCATGATTCTGTCGTTGGGCTCTGTTGAGTACGGACTGAATAGATCTAGAGGGGGGGTGAATAGATCTTTCCCCCTTTTTTTCGATTTAATATCTATTGACTAAATGAGTTGCAGGTGATTGACGAATTACAGAACTAATGTTGATATCAATGAAGAAAACAAACACATAGAGAAGCACGCACACACATAAGCAAACCACAAGATAGGATTTTTAAGGTGGTTCAGTCTCTTCCCGAGACTTACATCCACCCCTTGCTTAACTCAAGCAAGGCTTCACTTATGAGAGCCTCTGATCTCAACCAAAACACAAGACACCGCTGTCACACAGCTTGTTCCTGCTGACACACAGCTTGTACCAGCTGACACACAACTTGAATCCGCTGCCTCACAGCTTGACACTTGGTGTAAGGATGAATAGAAATGATGAGAAGGTGGGATGATGCAACAGGACTGAATATAGACTTTTGTAACAAAGTAAAGAATTCAGCCTCGGACTTAATCACATAAATAACAAGAGTAGACTCCCTGTAGAACTTCCAATCGGATGCCTTCAGCTGCTTTGCTGCTGGAGGTCGCACAGCTTCAAGCCCAGTCTTCCTTCTGCAGCAATGAGAATGCCTTTAGTCTTCTGCAGATTTCTGATTGATGGAGAGCCACTTCGTCCTGTGATGTAGGTGTGTTTCTTAGCTTCTGTTCTATGCTCTCTCTGTGTGCTTGCCTCCGCGATCAGTTGCCTTCTACTTTTTATGCAGATACTTTTTCAAGCCTGAAGCTCTTCCCGCTCAAATTCCAGATCGAGCGTCAATCTGCTAGAAAGCAGGGAGAAGGTTAAATCCGATCACTACAATAAGTTTGACCGCTTCTAAGCAAGATTCTCTCCTTGATTCCCGTGCGGAATCTCATCATTTGAACTACCCAACAACCTGCAACAACAATCTGCAGGTTTTAAGGAACCAAAACAGAATTCGGTTAGAGTTCGGTTCTGGACGCTATAACACCCGTGGTCGACCATGACACTGTCCCTGGTCGACAACGAGCAGTGTCCTGATGGCGGTTTCATTCTGGCTGACACTCGCGTCCCCCGTGGTCGACCACAGCCTTGTCGCTGGTCGACAAGGGGCAAATTCCAGATGGCCGTCAGTTCTGTCTGATGCTCTGTCTATTCTGTGGTCGACCAGAAGTGGGGCTTTGGTCGACAGCCAAGGCACATGCAGAAGACGGATGACTTGAAGTGTTTCTGGCTGGGTTCGTTGGTCGACCATAACCACTTCCCTGGTCGACAAGCGGCCTTTGACACTTCTTCTGATTTGTTGATTCCACTTGGATTTCAGTGGACCTGAAATTACTTAACTTATCAGAAGTAACTTGAACTATCAGATTTATATTGAGTTAATCAAAAACATTGTTTGTCATCATCAAATAGTCATGAGTCCATTACTTTGAAGGAACAATCAAACCACTTGTATTTGTTATGAAACAAGATAGAACTTGATTAATCAAACATATCCTATTGTCATCATCAAAACCAAGGGATGCACAACATTCTCCCCCTTTTTGATGATGACAACCATGAGTCATTGTGACAAACAATAGATTATAAAATTCATTTGATATTGCATTCAAGGCTATCATAGCACAGATTTCATTCAGACAATTCGTTTGATGTGCCTTTCAAAAACTATAGCACTAATTACATGAGTGACTCAAAAAGGATAAAGACACTAAGGACACGTAGACAAAGTAAACTTGACATCTAGACACACATCTAGACACACAAGTAGACACACAATGACACATAAAGTCCTATCTCCCCCTTTGTCAACAGCAAAAAGAAGATCATTTAAACAATCCCTCTGAGGAGGATGAGGAAGTCTCTGGCTTCACGTTCTCTTCCATGCGATCCAGCTTGTCAACAATGTGGGCATAAGAGAGCCTGAGCTTCTGGATCTCGGAGATAGTAGCATTGTGATACTTTTCATTCTGCTTGGTTGTGAACTCTATGCGGTTTCCCATTTCTTCTGACACTTGACCTAAGGTGCCAACTAGTCTGTTGAACCGAGAACTAGCATGGTCAGTGTGTTCCTTTTGCTTGATGAACCTGGCCTCCATCTGTTGTTCCAGCCTTTGGACTTTCTGCTCCAGGCGCCCGGTGGCAGCATTCATATTCTCTTGAAAGGATTGGAATTGGGTGGTGAGAGAGGACAACTGAGATGCTATCTGGAGAAGCACTCCGTGAGACTCAGTGTTGGACGTGAAGGATGGTGGTGGAGCAGAAGTAGATGGAGTGGAGGTAGGTAGAACTTGGGTAGGTGGAACAGAATGAGATGGAGCTTGGGTAGGTGGAACAGAAGTGGATTGAGCATGAGTGGCAGCAGTGCCTGGATGCCAGGGCACTATAGAAAGGGAAGATGGAGGATGGGCAGTAGTGGTGGTAGTAGGGGTAGCTTGAGGCACCACAGGTGGAGGTGTGACAGTAGGGCTAACCTGTATAGGTGTATGTGGTGGAGAAGAGGGTGGCAATGGAGCCTTGGATTTGCCCTTGGATGGTAGAGTGCGCTGAATTTGGTCTTCTACCTTCTTAAACCCCAAAAATGTGGTCACGAAGTGAAAGTTGTAGACGTGCCATTTGGGAATTACAATGCGCGGAGCGTGAGGAAATGGTATTTTTGCTGCTTCCAGAATGGCAGATATGTGGGCAGCAAATGGAAGAGAATTCTGGGGATAATGTAGGATGTTTTGGAAGGTGTTTAGGATGAGCGTTATGAGGCGAATGGGTTGACAAGTGATGAGGCCATGGAGCAAAAATAGATGGAGGTGACTTACTTGATCTCTGGCGCCTCCTCTTGGTTGGATAATGGTGGTAAGAATGTGATGAAGCAATCTATGAAGAGGAGGGAAGGTGTTGGCATTCAGATACTTAGGGAGAACCTCAGGAGCTGGCTGGCCAGTGACGACGGTGTATGCAGCTCGGAAGTCAAAATCCTCAGGATTGAAGACGGCGCCATGTCTTGGAATCGTCAACGCTTTGTGGAGCAGTTTGACGTCGAGGCGGACGACGATGCCTTGAACTACGGTGTAGACCTGACCATCCACTATTTGCAAGTTGTGGTAGAATTCTTGCACAAGCTGAGGCGAATACTGAGTATGTGCCGAGACAAACGCTGTCCACTCTTGGGCTTCAAAAATTGGCAGTAGTTCTGGGAACATCTCCATCAGCTTCTCATCAGAGAAATCAACAATCCTTGGTGGCAGAACGGTCCGTGGCTTGAGAACTCCTGAAACTGGATGGACGATGGGTTCTTCTGAAGCTGGTACCTTCCTGCCTGAGTCAGCCGCCTCAGCCGTGGTCGACTTTTGAGGGGCCGATGGCGGACCCTGCGCGGCCCTCGGCTTGGAACGCTTGGACGGCTTCGAGGATTCGACAGGGGCCTTCTCTCTTGTTCTCTTGGTAGACCGCAGAGCGTGCTTTGGAGACATGGTGGAGGGATGCGAGAGAGAGGCGAGAGAGAACTGGAGAGGAAGAATTCGAAAGAGGTACAGGTCGGGGGATGAGAGAAAGTTAGGGACCCAGCCGTGGCAATTTATAGGGTAGGGCAGTAGGGCTGGGTCTTAAAAAACTAGGATAGTGAACCATCACGATGCAGAAAACGAGCAGTCAGGATTTAATCAGCATAACTCAAATTTTTGGAAGATATTAAAGTGTACTCCCTTTCTTTAATAGAACACTTATGGAACCTTTCCACCCTTATGCAAAGACCACCTTGTGACCAAATAGAGTGGGTCTTGTGGTTCAATGAATTTGAAAGTATTGCACCAATAAATTGACTCCCCATATCCAATTTCTTACACATGGCTCCTTGAACTTATAATATATTTCAAGAGATAATTTTACTAACTATGCTAGCTGAACAGTGTTTTGTACTTTTATTTGCATGCTATGCTTTAGGTCAACCATTTTCTCTGCCTTTGTGATAACTTTAAATTTTTCTTTTTGAATCATTTGAGAGCTGTGGTCAGGTTTATCACATGCTTTTCTACACGAGGAGACACGCTTTTTACACGCCAGAAACCCCGGCTACTTAGCATGCCTAACCATTCCACTAATGACTGGGACACACCTTTTATCCGTGAGGATATACGTTTATCAGACGCCAATATCCCCAGTTACTCAGTATGCCCAATCAATATTTTTGAAAGCAGCAGAGTTAGATTGGATCTTCATGACACACTTGTCTCCCATCTATTTTTCAGCCAATTTTTTTGCTTTGAGATGGAGAACAGTAGTTTCTCAGAACTCAATCCATTGCTCTACCAAGAAGGCAGAATTATGGCGTATTCCATGTACATACATGTTATATTTGAGTTTATTTTTACTGTCCAACACAGACACAGGTAGAGAAACAGTCTCATTACTAAAAATCATAAGTCCTCAAAATCTTGTGACAGAGTCATAGTTATGGTTTGAATTTATTGCAGTAGTACAGTTCAAATTCTCATTACTACACTCAACCTCTACTCTTAATGATTACCTTGGTGATTTTATTGAAAGATATGGTTAGGTTTTTCAATGTTTTATCAAGGAATGAGTTTACACTTTTTCTCCCCCTCAATTTGTGAGTCCTTGCTGAAGATAAAAAAATGTTGGCCATGAAGAGATATAGAGACACAAGGGATGGGAAGTATGATAAGGATGAATGAGTGAAGAATCTGAGCACAAAAGTTCACTTAGTTCAGAGGATTTCCTAGCAGAGCCAGCAGCCTTTTTAGATCCATTTTCCCTTGTTCAGATCCTCTGTCGACCATAGAGTTGCCTTTGGTCGACCTCTGTGCTGTCACAGAAGCTGCCTGATGAGTAGTCACCTGTGGTCTGCTTTCTGACAATTCTGTTGTCGACCATGGGACCGCCTGTGGTCGACAGCTGCGAAGTCACAGAACCAACTATTTCCTGTCCTGATGCCTTGGTCGACCAGCGCCTTGTCTGTGGTCGACCACAAGAGATAATCCGTAGTAGAACCAGGATTCTGCAGAACTTGCTGAAGTAGCAACCGACACTAGACCTCCAAACTCAAAACTTGACCAGTACTAGAGACCTAGTTGACATAACTTAGTACAGAAATGACAGAATCTATACAGTGAACACATGAATATGATTATTTCAAGAATTTTCAGGAGAAATTCTACAAATTCCTAACTCCCTTCTTAGAGTTGAAAATCTGTCATTGTTAAGGGGTTTTGTGAAAATGTCTGCCAGTTGTTTTTCAGTTTCTACAAAATGAAGCATGAAATTTCCTTTGGAGACCTCATCTCTTAGAAAGTGATGACGGATCTCAATGTGTTTTGTCCTAGAGTGTTGAATGGGGTTTTTAGACAAATTAATAGCACTAGTGTTGTCACAGAAAATAGGTGCACATCCAAGATCTACATTGTAGTCTTGGAGTTGATGTTTTATCCACATAACCTGTGTACCACAGCTCCCTACTGCGACATACTCAGCCTCAGCAGTGGAGAGTGCCACAGAATGCTACTTTTTAGAAGCCCATGATATTAAACATCCACCTAATATTTGACAATAACCACTAGTACTCTTCCTATCAATTTTGCAACCAGCATAATCAGCATCTGAATATGAAATCAAATCTAGTTTGCAGTATGTAGGATACCATAAACCCAATTCTTGGGTGCCGGCAAGGTATCGAAGGATACGCTTGACAGCCCCTAAATGTGATTCTCTAGGGCTAGACTGATATCTAGCACACATGCATACACTAAACTGAATATCTGGCCTTGAAGCAGTTAAATATAGCAGGGACCCGATCATACCTCTGTATTTCTTGGCATCTACCATGTTACCTTTTACATCAGCTTCCAATGTTGCATTTGTACCCATGGGTGACTCGATTGGTTTGCAGCTTTCCATGCCAAACTTCTTCAACATCTCCTTTATGTACTTGGATTGATTTATGAAGTATCCTTCTCTACATTGTACGATCTGCAATCCAAGAAAAAACTGTAAATCACCCATTAAACTCATTTCAAACTCATTGGTCATTAAGTTTGCAAATTCAGTACATAAAGAAGCTTCGGTAGACCCAAACACAATATCATCCACATAGATTTGTACAACTAGTATATGCTTACCTTGGGTCTTGGAAAACAATGTTTGATCAATTTTACCTCTTATGTATCCCTTCTTGGTGAGGAAGGAGCTCAACCTTTCATACCAGGCCCGAGGAGCCTGCTTTAATCCATACAAAGCTTTATGCAATTTGAAAACATGATTAGCAAGTTCATCATTTTCAAATCCAGGGGGTTGTTCCACATAGACTTCTTCTTTTATTATTCCATTTAGAAATGCACTTTTTACATCCATTTGTTGTAGTTTGATTCCATGAGATGCTGCAAAGGCTAACAATATCCTGATGGCTTCTAATCTAGCAACTGGAGCATATGATTCTTCAAAATCAACCCCAAATTCCTGGTTGTACCCTTTAGCCACCAGCCGAGCCTTGTTTCTCATTACAACCCCTTCTTCACTTAGCTTGTTTTTATAGACCCACTTGGTTCCAATAACGGGGTGAGATGAAGGTCTAGGGACAAGACTCCACACCTGATTTCTTTCAAATTGATTTAGTTCTTCATGCATAGCATTTATCCATGAGTCATCTTTTAATGCTTCCTCTACTGATTTGGGCTCTATTTGGGACACAAGTGCAAGCTGATCTAGTTCATTGATTTCTTTTAACTGAGATCTAGTCTTCCTAGGATCATGAATTCCACCAATGATGTTTTCTATGGGATGATCTCTAAGAAGTCTTAAGTTCTCAAGATTGTTACCTGAGATGCCTTCTCCTTCGGGTGGAGCATTAGTAATACCTTGATCTCTTTCCTGAGATTGTTCTTCTTCATTTGGTTCTTCGTTGTCTTCTAGAAATTCCCTATCTTCTTCTTCCTTGCTGACCTGCTCATTTTTGCCAAGATCATTAATTTCATCAAATGTAATATGAGGGGATTCTTCAACAATTTGATCTTTGGTGTTAAAAACTCTATAGGCTCTTGATCGGTCGGAATAGCCCAAGAATATTCCTGGATCACTCTTCGGTTCAAATTTGTCCAAGACCCTTTTATCATTGTTATGAATAAAGCATTTTGACCCGAAAATTCTAAAATGAGCTAGGGATGGTTTCTTACCTTTGAACATTTCATATGGTGTATTTTCACTAGCCGGTCTTACCATTGCTCGGTTTACAATGTAGCATGCTGTGTTGACTGCCTCTGCCCAAAATCTCCTTGGAAGTTTAGCTTCAACCAGCATGGTTCTAGCCATCTCGACAAGAGTGCGGTTCCTTCTCTCCACAACTCCATTTTGTTCTGGAGTCCTTGGTGAGGAAAATCTGTGGGTTATGCCCTTGTTTCTGCAGAATAAGTCAAAGTCAGAATTTTCAAACTCCCCCCATGGTCAGATATGATTGTACACACTTT
Source organism: Amorphophallus konjac (assembly GCA_022559845.1). Lineage (NCBI taxonomy): Eukaryota > Viridiplantae > Streptophyta > Magnoliopsida > Alismatales > Araceae > Amorphophallus > Amorphophallus konjac. The sequence continues at coordinate 40,997,372 of CM040117.1, read as the reverse complement.
GGACTTGCCATCCTGCTTCATTCTTTTGTAGAATTCCTGAAACTCAGAAAAAGCATCACTTTTATGAGATAGAAATATTACCCATGTGAATCTAGAGAAATCATCAACTAGTACATAACCGTATCTCTTACCACTAAGACTAGCAGTTCTTGTTGGGCCAAAAAGGTCCATGTGCACAAGTTCTAGTGGTCTAGAAGATTGACTTTCAGTTCTACCTTTGAATGATTTTCTTGTTTGCTTACCTTGGGTACATGATTCACATACTTTGACATTTTGAGCAAACGAAATTTCAGGCATACCAAGAACCATTTTATTCTTCACAAGTTTATGCAACACCCTATAGCTAACATGCCCTAGCCTTCGGTGCCACAGCCAGGTCAGGTCCTCTTTCTTGGCGGTTAGGCACAGGTTGGAGTGGGCTGGATCATCCAAGTCTATTATGTAGACATTGTTTACTCTCTGGCCCATAAACTTGACTGTATCTGAATTTGGTTCAATAATCTTGCAGATCTTGGAGTCAAATATTACTTTATGGCCTTTGTCGCAAAGCTGACTGATGCTCAGCAAGTTATATTCCAGTCCATCTACCAGCAGTACATTTTCAATACTGTTTGAGGAGTTCTTACCTATTTTACCTGTCCCGATGATCTTACCTTTGTTATTTCCTCCAAAGGTCACATAACCTCCATCTTTTGAGCTTAGTTGGGAGAACTTGGTCTTGTCTCCCGTCATGTGTCTTGAGCAACCACTATCTAAGTACCACTTATTGTGCATGGCTGCCAGACATTCCTGCATCATGAATTACACAGAAATTTTTGGACCCCAATGGTACCCGGGTCCAAGATAACTTGTAAAATTATGAAATTGCTGTAACAATCCTTTGGGAACCCAGATTTTGTTAGAGCAGTTTAATTTTTCGTCTCTGAACTTGTTCAGATTGGGTGGCTTTTGTTCTAATGTTTCTTTAATCTGAATCCACCTTTTTGATTTCCAATTTTCATTTTGTTTCACCTGAGAAAATCTGTGGTTTCTGTTTGCGTGTCTGGTCATGGTCGACATCTGGTGTGTCTGTGGTCGACCATTGCTTTTCCAGAAGCCAGCGCTTGTTCTGGCAGTTCCTCTGGTCGACATCTGGTATGTCTGTGGTCGACCACTGCTTCTCCAGACGCCAGCGCCTGTTCTGGCAGATCCTCTGGTCGACAGAGGAGGGGTCGGTTGTCGACCAGCCTGTCTCCAGACACCTTGTTTTCCAGATTTATGTCCTTTAACTTGATTTAGTACTTGGTTTGTTTGGTTATTTCTGTGAATTTGAGTTTCTTGTCTATTATTTTTAAGCTTATGTTGATTGACTATTTTCTCTTTAATGTTTCTCTCTTCCTTGGTGACATTATTCCTTTTGGAGGAGCATTCAGCTACATCCTCTTGTTTGTCTTGATATAGATTGATTAGGGGCCCTTTTCCTTTTGAGTCAGCAATCCCAGTTACGGTTTTTATTTGGAATTCCTTTTTAGCCGTAGGATTGTATCCTAACCCTTCTTTTTGAAAGTTTACTTTTATTCCCAAGACAGCATTTAAGTTTTCTTGACCTTTAGTCATTTTTTCCAAGGTTTCCTGTTTGTTTTTCAGTTCACTCTGGATTCTTTCTATTTCTTCCAGAAGTTGACAGTTTTCCTCCTTGAGTGAGTTGTTTCTTTCTTGAGTTACCTTAGTTTGCTGTTCACTTTCTTGAGTCTTTAATTTTACCTCATCAATTGTGTTTTTCAGTGACTCATTTTCTTCTAACAGCCCTTTGACATTTTCTTCATCTGTCTCGTATTGTTTCAGCTTATTTTTCAAGGTGGTGATTTCTAATTCTAGTTCAGTTCTGTTGGCAAATGGGTTGCTGTCATTATTGACCTGATTAAGCTTTTTCTTCAAACTCTTATTTTCCTTTCTAATTCTTTCATATGCATCAAGTAAGTCTGAGTAGACTTCTTCCCAATCTGAGCTAGAAAAATCTTGAAACGGAGGGATTACCTCAAGATCATCGCTATCTCCTTTGGCCATCAAACAGATGTTTCCTTCTTCTTCCTCGGAAGTTGTTTCCTCCTTACTGCTTTCCTCCTCCTCGCTCCATGTGCTTATCATTGCTTTTGGTTGCTTGCCTTTCCACTTGAAGCTTGATTTCTTAGGAGTCTCTGGACATTCAGCCTTTATGTGTCCTAGTTTCCTGCAGTTGTAGCAGACAAGTTTGTTAGATGAAGTTTTATTTTTATCAAACTTAAACTGAGATGACTTTCTTACCATGCCCTTAGGATTCCTGAATCCCTTACCTTCCTTCCGCAGAAACCTTTTGAATTTTCTTGTTAACATGGCTAGCTCACCAGTTTCCTCACCTGTGCTAGATGAGTTATCAGTGTCAGATAGTTCAGAGGTGCCTATTTTAGTTTTTAGGGCGAGCTGGTTCTTTTTCTTGCCCTCATCTTCTTTTCTTTTCAGATTGACCTCATAGGCCATTAGGGATCCCACTAGTTCATCCACAGTCATAGTGGTGAGGTTCTTTGAGTCCTCAATTACTGTGGCCTTGGTATGCCACATAGGAGTGAGGGATCTTAGGATCTTCCTCACTAATTCCTGTTCCTTGTAGGTTTTCCCTAGACTCTTTAAACTATTCGTTAATTGCACTAGTCTAGCATACATTTCAGAAATATTTTCGTCAGTTTTCATTCTAAACATTTCATATTCTGAAACTAGCATATTTGCTTTTGACTCCCTTACCTCTGAAGTACCTTCATAGATTACTACTAGTCGATCCCACATTTCCTTGGCCGTTGCACATTGTGAAACTCGTGAGAACTCCGTGGGGTGTAGTGCGCATTGCATTACGTTCATGGCTCCCCAGTTGATGGTTGATTTTCTGACCTGTTCTCTGGTCCAGGTATCCTCATCTTCGGGCAGCTCGTAGGGTCCTCGGCTTACTACTCTCCACATCTCATGATCTTGTGCTCTCAAGAACACCTGCATACGATTTTTCCAGTATGAGAAATCATTTCCATCGAAATATGGTGGTCTAGTTACTGAGTGTCCCTCAGCCATTAGACTTCTAGAGTTCAGTCCGGCAGGCCTCTCCTGGTTGTTAGACCACATTTTTGGAGAGTCTGGCTCTGATACCACGTGTTGAGTACGGACTGAATAGATCTAGAGGGGGGGTGAATAGATCTTTCCCCCTTTTTCGATTTAATATCTATTGACTAAATGAGTTGCAGGTGATTGACGAATTACAGAACTAATGTTGATATCAATGAAGAAAACAAACACATAGAGAAGCACGCACACACATAAGCAAACCACAAGATAGGATTTTTAAGGTGGTTCAGTCTCTTCCCGAGACTTACATCCACCCCTTGCTTAACTCAAGCAAGGCTTCACTTATGAGAGCCTCTGATCTCAATCCAAAACACAAGACACCGCTGTCACACAGCTTGTTCCTGCTGACACACAGCTTGTACCAGCTGACACACAACTTGAATCCGCTGCCTCACAGCTTGACACTTGGTGTAAGGATGAATAGAAATGATGAGAAGGTGGGATGATGCAACAGGACTGAATATAGACTTTTGTAACAAAGTAAAGAATTCAGCCTGGGACTTAATCACATAAATAACAAGAGTAGACTCCCTGTAGAACTTCCAATCGGATGCCTTCAGCTGCTTTGCTGCTGGAGGTCGCACAGCTTCAAGCCCAGTCTTCCTTCTGCAGCAATGAGAATGCCTTTAGTCTTCTGCAGATTTCTGATTGATGGAGAGCCACTTCGTCCTGTGATGTAGGTGTGTTTCTTAGCTTCTGTTCTATGCTCTCTCTGTGTGCTTGCCTCCGCGATCAGTTGCCTTCTACTTTTTATGCAGATACTTTTTCAAGCCTGAAGCTCTTCCCGCTCAAATTCCAGATCGAGCGTCAATCTGCTAGAAAGCAGGGAGAAGGTTAAATCCGATCACTACAATAAGTTTGACCGCTTCTAAGCAAGATTCTCTCCTTGATTCCCGTGCGGAATCTCATCATTTGAACTACCCAACAACCTGCAACAACAATCTGCAGGTTTTAAGGAACCAAAACAGAATTCGGTTAGAGTTCGGTTCTGGACGCTATAACACCCGTGGTCGACCATGACACTGTCCCTGGTCGACAACGAGCAGTGTCCTGATGGCGGTTTCATTCTGGCTGACACTCGCGTCCCCGTGGTCGACCACAGCCTTGTCGCTGGTCGACAAGGGGCAAATTCCAGATGGCCGTCAGTTCTGTCTGATGCTCTGTCTGTTCTGTGGTCGACCAGAAGTGGGGCTTTGGTCGACAGCCAAGGCACATGCAGAAGACGGATGACTTGAAGTGTTTCTGGCTGGGTTCGTTGGTCGACCATAACCACTTCCCTGGTCGACAAGCGGCCTTTGACACTTCTTCTGATTTGTTGATTCCACTTGGATTTCAGTGGACCTGAAATTACTTAACTTATCAGAAGTAACTTGAACTATCAGATTTATATTGAGTTAATCAAAAACATTGTTTGTCATCATCAAATAGTCATGAGTCCATTACTTTGAAGGAACAATCAAACCACTTGTATTTGTTATGAAACAAGATAGAACTTGATTAATCAAACATATCCTATTGTCATCATCAAAACCAAGGGATGCACAACAGGCTCGACGGTCACGACTATAACCCCCATGCTCATTATCGGATGCATAGTCATCCAGCTCGGGCACTTGCTGCCTTCTATCATCTACCCCTTGAGCCCTTGGAGCAGCAGGTTGCTGAACCGACTCCTGGTGGCCATTGGTCGATGCGGGTTGCGCCCCCTCAACCGGGGCCCTCTCTAAGACAGCCACTCTCCCCACCAGACCCTAGATAGACTGGCCTGATGCTTCGGCCAGATCCTCTAAGGCTTTCATTCTCCCTTCCAAGCACGTACCTACGCCATCTACACGCATACTAAGCCCATCCATACGCATAGCGAATCGATCCATGAGAGATCGGATCATCTCGGCCACCGAAGGCTCATCGGAACTATGGGCTCGGGAATCCGCCATAGGTGGTGGTGGTGAGTATTGGGTACCTCTACGGGTGGGCATGCAAAAGACATAGTGACTGGGATACACGGAGATGAACCTAGACTTAACCAATATCCGGTACTTGGTGGAGTCACGGGATCCAAAAACCCCCCCACGCAAATGTGCTACCGTCCCGATAGGCGTAACCTATCGTTCCGGGAACACCTTGTGATATACCGAATAAAGGAATGCAAATGCAACACCTAAGACTTAGACAACACTAGACTCAACTGGCTCTGATACCAAACTGATGCGGGATGAATGAGGGACCCGACGCCAAATGATGCGAACCTTGGACTCTAAGTGACGATGTGACCAGCGACACGCGAATAATAGAGCTACCTCAGCCCGACACTAAGAGCTCCTATGGGTTCTATGCCTTAAATAGAAATGCGAGCTCACTCGTCGTCCCAAGCGAGGGAAATGCGGATCCGCGCGGTTGAGAAACCGGCAGAGTCAAGGGTGGTCAAACCCACTTCCGTGCTCGGGTCGAGTCACGGGTCAGGTTCACTCTCTTTCTCACAACGGTGATGAATATGAACTTACGAGCTAGAATTTCTAACGCACTCAAGCAGTGGCATATAAACATATACTAATCAAGCAAATGCCAAGAAGTTGAGACCGTTACCTCCATGCACCGGGCGTGGGGAAGACAACCCCGGCCAAAATCGAACTCCCGGTTAAACAATTTTCAGCAAATTACAAATTTCAAACCCACTCCACGCAGGGAGGTAATAGGTAACAAGTGGGACCCGGGAGGATCGAAATTGGGTTGATGGGTAGCACTTTGATTCGCTCCGTTGGTGCAGACAAGCTGCAAATGGATGCTGTCTGGACGGCGCGGGCTGACAGTAGTGGGATACACGACCAGCTCAGACGGCCGACTATGGCGGGGTTGGTACTGCTGTGAAGAGGACTCCTGGAGGGACGATCCCTATGAGGCATCTACACTGGTTCGCCTTATGGAAAGCGAGACGGCTCCGACCGTCAAGCGTTGAGGCTTGCTGCCCCGGATCTGATTTGCTATTTCATGCGTGCGCGAACCGGCGACAAAAATTGTTGTGATCAGCCCCTACGTCGGAACGATGCGAGACTAGCGCCGATGCGAAGCTAACTTGAAGTACTTCACCTCTCTTATGTTACATAAATCTTTTTGGGGCTGTACTTTTCATGGTGAAATTTCAAACATGACTGTTCTCAGTCTCGGATCTGGCCGGGCAGATTGAGATCTGCCTGAGAAAGTGTGTTGACCGTGGTTGAAACCTTGGATCTGGGTGATGAGCTTTTTATGGAAGCTAGAGGAAGAAGTAAGAAAGACGTGGATAATTTTTTTGTAAATTTTGGTGGAGGTTTGATATGGGAAATGGATTTTCTAACAGAGATGGGTCGGATCTGGACTGCAGGGGGTAGCACAAATTTGGGAAAATATAGTATTTTTTGGATGGGAAATAAAATTCCTAAAATCACAAAAAAAAATTATGGATGATGGCTTAGGTGGACAGAACTCCCAGTTCAAATTTTAGATCATTATAAAATCGGAAAGGGGGGGCTCATGGGCGAGATGCTTGGTTGCTGGAACACAAGACTGCACAGGGCAGATCTTGAGGGCTGTGGGAATCTAAATGGGAAAATAGGAAAACGAAGTGGGGAAATTCTGAAATTTTAGGTGGGACGTAGGATCAACCTTGGGAACTCACCCTGAAATTTTAAGATCCAACCGATCTAGGAGCTGAGAGCAAAAATTCCGGAGTTGGCTTGCTGTCCTGAATTGGACAGAATTCCGGCGACGGCAGTGGCGGTGCAACGGCAGCTCGATGGCGGTGGCGGCGGCAGCAGATAGCTTCACACACTGATAAGGGGAGGAGTCACACCTCAGAAGGCAATCTTCACAGCTGCAAGGGAGAGAGAGGAGAGAGAGAGGGGGCGGCCCTTGGCTCTTTGGAGCAAAAATTACATAATTCTTTCATTAATTGTGGTGAAAATGGGAAAATATAAGCTTTTATATGAAATGGGGACTCGAGGTAAATGACTAGGATTACCCTTAGATCTAGGGTTGGTGAGGGGTGCCTTGGGGATACCAAAAACTATTTTTCCCCATGTGGTCAAACTAAAAAAAAAATTAGCCTAATAAAGCCAAAAGAGGGGACGCCCCCCTTAAAGAAGAGAAATGCAATTTCCCCTCCTTGGTCCATTGGTCCAATATCCAAGGTGGACAATGGGCCAGCCCCTATGGGTCCCTAAAAGTTAGGTGGCCCAATGGGGAGGAGGGTGAGGGGGCCTGCGGGACCTAGGTGGCCCCTTTTTACAAGAAAACTCATTTATTTATCCTAATTACACTCTACTAAACCCAAATAAACCAAATAAGCACACATTACATTCCAGATAAAAACCCAATAAATACTAAAAATGATGGGACTCAGAATGGAGACTCCAGACTGTCTCCGACCGAAAGGGAAGCTGATGTAGCTCGAGTGGTGCTGGGCGTACGGTATCGACGGTTCACCAGTTCATGCTTCGCGCTCGCTCTAGTGTCCGCACCAGAGGGTCACGGTCCTCCACCGGTACCTCTTCTGCACGTTCCGACGCCTGCGGTCCGACAGAAGTGTCGATGTGACCTGTTGGGGGAGGCGGGGGGACTTGATGGCGCGGCCTCCTGAAATGGGACAAGGGTTGATTCAGGTCATCAGAGTGGGTGTCCGGGTGGTGTCCGGTTGTATAGCACACCAACACTCGAACTACGTCGTTGATGAACCGGGCCGTCTGCTTCCTCCGCGGGTGCCCCTCGGGGCGGACAGGCGCCCCTAGTCTGTCGAAGACCGAGGTACGTTGCGAAGGGGCCTCTATCGATCAGAGGAGAGCCTGAGTCAGGCCGGTGGATGGCCCGGGAGTGGGCTCGCCTTTGCCTCCGCTTGCTTGTGTGGGGGACATTAGACGACTGGGCATCGTCAGACGGTGCTACTGTGGGACCAGTCGCATCCTCCCTGACGCCACGTCTGAGCGCTCGTAGGGGGTTTCTAATACGCGCCCTTGGAACAGCTTGAGCTTCCTCCGGGGTGACCCAAATTCTTCTCAGGTCGGATTGTTGATCTCCCTTGTCGTCGTTTCTCCGACGGGTTGTCTTGGGAGCTCGTGAGTCGAGCCGATGTGGATGCCCCCGGATTGCTATCGAGGTGCCCGCTCCTCTAAGCTTCGCCTTGTCCTCTCGTGTTTGCCGCAGGAGGTCAAAACGGTTGGAGGTAGGGATCGTGGGAACGGTCCGTTCCTTGGGTGTGATTGGTTCACCCCCATCGAGGCGAATTCGCAAGTCACCGACAAGAATAGTCTTGCCTGAGTTGCTGGTTGCAGCGGAGAGCCGTCGGCCTTTATGGTCATGGCGGCGCTTCTTCTGGGGAGTGGAGGAAGACTCCGCCCCGAGATGGTAGACCGAGAAGACCCGGCCGACAGCGATCGACAGTGCGGAGCTGTCAGTCGGAAGCACTAGGACCGGCCCCCAGGGTACGAGACTCACGCCGGGAGTCAATAGCTAGGCGGCTCGGGTGTAAGCCCTTGCCCGCGCCGATAGAAGCGTTGCCGATGCTCGAGATGACACTCTTGCACTGGGAAATGATGCCTTCGGAAGTGCTGAGGTGCCGGCGACCCTAGGTTGAGGACCTGTGTTGAGTGTCGGTGTGGCCCGGGCTCGGGTCGGATGGCCCAAGGAAGATGCTGAGGAACCTTGCCCCCTGGGTACGAGACCCGCGGGTAGAGCCGGTTCAACTGGCGCTCAGAAACGGGATCCCGAGTACAATGCCGAAGAACTAGGGACCCGGGGCCGAGAGCCCGTATAGGGCGTCGGCTTTGTTGGGGCTCAGGCTTGGGCGCCCGAGGAAGATGCTGCGGAGCCGCGGACCCGGGGCTGAGAGCCTGTGTTGGGTGCCGGCTTTACTGGGGCTCGGGGTTGGAAACTCGAGGAAGATGCGGAGGAGACGTGGACCCGGGGCTGGGGGTTGTTCAACAAACACCTCTTCCTTGACAATGCCATTCAAAAAGGCACTCTTCACATCCATTTGCTGGAGTTTTATGTCCTTAGAGCATGCAAATGCTAGCAATATTCTTATTGCCTCCATCCTAGCAACATGTGCATAGGATTCATCGAAGTCTACACCAAATTTCTGACAGTAGCCCTTGGCTACTAGTCTGGCCTTATTCCTGGAAATGATTCCATCTTCATTCATTTTGTTTTTAAACACCCATTTAGTTCCTATGATATTAACACTTTCTGGTCTCGGAACAAGCTCCCAGACATTATTTCTTTCGAACTGACCTAATTCCTCACACATAGCATTGACCCAAGATTGATCAGCCAAGGCCTCTTCTACTGATTTGGGTTCAATTTGTGAGACCAAAGCAATTAGGTCTTGATTATTAACATTCCTAAAATGAGATCTAGTCCGAAGAGGATCTTCAGGGTTGCCTATGACTTAATCTATTGGTTGATCTTTGAGGAATCTAATGTTTATTGAAGACTCACCTGTTTCTCTTGCCCCTTCCTGATTGGGAGGATTTGTTGTACCACTTAGCTGAGTCTTCTCTCCTTCTTGGTCTTCTAGGAAGTCCCCATCATGATTGGAATCCCTGTCAATATTTTCAATGTTAACAACACCTTTCTTATCACTAAAAAGAATGTGTGGAGACTCTTCAACTTTCTGGTCTGTTATATTAAAGACCCTATATGCCCTTGACAATTTAGAGTATCCTAAGAATATTCCAGGGGAGCTTTTAGCTTCAAACTTATCTAAGTATTTCTTGTCATTATTATGAATAAAGTATTTAGCTCCAAAAATTTTGAAATGAACCAAGTTTGATTTCTTACCTTTCAGTAGCTCATAGGGTGTTTTCTTGTGAATAGGTCTTACCATGGCCCTGTTGATTATATAAGTTGTTGTATTGGCTGCCTCTGCCCAGAACCTCCTTGGTAATTGACTCTCAATCAGCATGGTTCGGGCCATCTCCACAACAGTCCTATTTCTTCTCTCCACAATTCCATTCTGTTCAGGTGTCCTGGGAGAAGAAAACATGTGGGTTAGTCCCTCTTTTTTTGCAAAGCTTAGAAAACATGGAGTTTTCAAATTCACCTCCATGGTCAGATTGAATTGTACAAATGCTGTATTTTTCTTCTTGTTTGACCTTATTGAAAAACTGGTTAAACTTTTGAAAAGCATCACTTTTACTGGCTAAGAAAAAGATCCAAGAAAACCTAGAGTGGTCATCAATGATCACATAGCCAAACCTATTCCCATTAAGACTTTGAGTCCTGGTAGGACCAAATAGGTCCATATGAAGTAGTTCCATTGGTCTAGAGGACAATGGCGCAGATCTTAGCTTGAAAGAATTTTTGGTCACAGGCATCACAGGATTTTGAAATGGAATTGAACTTGATTCTAGGCATGCCTCTAACTAAATCATGCTTGACCAATTTATTTAGAGTAGAGAAACTAGCATGGCCTAGTTGTCTATGCCATTCAAAGGCATCACTTTCAGAATCAGTAGATAAACAAAGATTAGATTCAGATTCATCATCTAAGTCTATCATGTAGACATTATTAGTCCTGTTGGCTACAAACTTAATCACATCAGAATTTATTTCAAAAATTTTGCATGAATCATTATCAAACACAACCTTGTGACCCTTGTCACATAATTGACTAATGCTAATCAGGTTGTGTTGAAGACCTTCCACAAGTAGAACTTTTTCAATGGAATTTGTGGAAGACTTACCTACTGTGCCAACTCCAATGATTTTACCTCTGTTCTTTCCTCCAAATTTGATTTGTCCCCCAACCTTTATCTCTAACTTGCTGAACTTGGATTGGTCTCCTGTCATGTGCCTGGAGCAGCCACTGTCGAGGTACCACTTGTTGTCTTCAGCTGCCAGGCCGACCTACACAATTAAAAATCAGGCAAAGTGATTTGGAACCCAAGATGAGTTGGGTCCAAAGACATTATTCAAATCTCTAATCAGATATTTAGAAATCCAGATTTGCTTCAACATTGTTTTCTTTGGCACCTTTACTTCTGGTTTATTAAAATTATAACCGATGTTGTGTCCAGCTGGTCTGGGGAAGTAAGCTCTATTCCAGTCATTGGGCTTCCCATTCCTGGGATATCTCCTGTGAGCTTGTTGATTAACAGATTTTTGAGAATGATAGTTGTTTCTCCAGTAGTTTCTATTTGGACCCGTCTGTTTGTAGTAATTCCATTTTCTATCCTGATCCATTTGCTTGGTCCATTTACCATTTCTATTCTGGTGAGTGGGCTTAGTGAAGTTCTTCACAAGGTTCATTCCCTTTTTAATTGGTTGACCAGCACTGTTTGGTAAATTTTCTTTTGGACGTTGAGCTCCTTGACTACTATTTGAGCTGGATGGTATGTCCAGCTTCTCTTTTCCCTTCTCTGGGCAGAAGGTGGTTGTTTTGAATTGAAAGGGTTTCTTGTTAGTTGGGTCATAGCCTAGACCTTCCCTATTGAAGTTAACCCTTGTTCCTAGTATAGCATCTAGACTTGTTTTTCCTTGAACAAATTTTTCCAAGACCTTCTGTTTGTCTTCCAGCTCTTTTTGCAGAGACTCAGAGTTTTTTAAGAGTTCAGCATTCACTTTCTTAACAGCTTCATACTTCTCTGAGGTTACTCTATTTTCTTTCAGGCTTTCTTCCATTTTCATTTTGAGTTCATTGAGCTGGGTTTGACTCTCCTGGTATTCTACCTTGTGTTTTTCATTTTCTTTTCTCAAGGATGTCATTTCTTCTAAGCCTTTCTTTAATGTCAGTCTTTCCTCACTGATTTGGGTTAGTTCTTCAATATTAGTATTGAATTTTCCATTAAGGACCCTATGCTCTTTACTGAGAGAATTGAACTTGTCTAACAATTCACCATAAGCATCTTCTCAGTCATCAATAGAGAAAATTTTAAAGACATTTATTACCTCCTCTTCGCTATTTGCCATTAGGCAAATTCCTTCTTCATCTTCCTCCGAGGAGGTGCTTTCCGGATCTTCTTCCTCTTCGCTCCACGTGCAGACCATTGCATGTGGCTTCTTCTTCTTCTGCACCTTTGAGCTCTTCTTCTGGAAGTAGGGACCCTTCTTCTGGAGATCTGGGCAGTCCCCTTTCAAGTGTCCCAGTCTGTTGCAATGAAAACAAGTCATTCTTTTAGTATTTCTATCCTTGTTATTGCTAGACTCAACGTTGTTATTGAAGGAGTATGACTTCATCCTCCTAAAGGTCTTCCCCTTAGTCCTTAAAAATTTCTTGAACTGTCGAGTGAGCATTGCTTGCTCCTCCTGGTCGAGATCGGAAAAACAACCGGACTCGGGGCTACTGCTCCTGCTACTACTATCCTTGTTGCGGGATGCCTTGAGAGCAACATTCTTTCCCTTCATGTCACTTCCTTCATCTCCTCTTTTAAAGTTCATCTCATAGGTCATGAGGGATCCTATGAGTTCATTCACTGTCATAGTCGACAGATCCTTTGACTCCTCTATCACAATGGCCTTAATGTGCCATGCTGGGGTTAGAGACCTAAGAATCTTCCAGACTATATCTGCCTCTGCTAGCTCTTTCCCTAGCCCCTTAAGAGTGTTCATGATCAAAGACAACCTAGCATACATTTCTCTGACATTCTCCTCTGGTTTCATCCTAAACAGTTCATACTCAGAGGTGAAGAGATTTACCTTCGAGGCTTTCACTTGAGCTGTACCTTCGTAGATTAGTTCCAGCTCATCCCACATCCGATTGGCCGTCCTATAGGCTGATATGCGGGCGTATTCTTCTGGGTGAACAGCGCACTGGATTATGTTCAGGGCTGTCCAGTTGAGTGAAGACAACTTGACATGATCATCTGTCCATGCACCCTCGTTCGGTGGCAGATCATACGGCCTTGTAGTAATTACCCTCCACAGCTTGTGGCTCTGCGCCCTGATGAACACCTCCATCTTATTTTTCCAGAAGAGATAGTTATTACCATCAAAGAATGGAGGGCGACTAATGGATTGTCCCTCAGCCATGAAGCTTCGAGGACCAGTAGGATTACCCTGACCGTTGGCCCACATGATGCCAACCTGCTCTGATACCAAATGTTAGCGCAGCGAAGAGTGATATAGAAGGGGGGGATGAATAGATCACTCCCTAAAAATACTAATTCAAAATTAATTCAATAATTCAAATTCTCAACCCTTCAGATACAGCAAGAGGGACAGCTAAGACAATCAATAACCAAGACAGAAGATAGAAGAAAGATCGAGACCTGTTCACAGTGAAACAAAATACCAAGCAGAAGGAGAGCAACACAACAATGACATGCAAACCACAGAAGAGGCAGGCAGTTTTTAGGTGGTTCGATTGTAGTCCGCAATCTACATCCACCCCTCACTCCAAACCAGAGTGAGGACTCACTAGCTAATGCTAGAACAGCAGACTCAGTCTGCAGACAATTGCTGCCACACAGTTTGACCAGGGGAACAGTCTCCCCTCTTCCTCCACACCGGAGGGATACAACCAGTGACAACAGTCACTAGCAAACTAGAGACCGAGGTCTCTCTTCCTCCACCCAGGAGGGAACCCACAAGCGACTCCCTGTCACTTACAAATTGGAGGATCAATCCTCCCTTCCTCCGATCACTGGAGGGTAACAATATTCGATAAGGAAGATGAAATGAAAAATGAAAACATGAAAATCAAAACACAAAAATCCTCTCTGAAAACAAGAAACAATGTAGCTTCCGAAGAAGCAAATCTTCAAGCCATAGACACTGCTTTCTCTCTCTCAAATATATTTCTCTCAGATCTGGATGAAATGGAATTTTCTGCTCTCTCTCTTTTCTGGATCGTGCAGCCTCACAAGAATGCCTTCTGCTCTTTCTTTCACGATCACTGAACTACTGAAAGAAGATGCTCCATATATATAGCAGATGTTGGGCGTGTGTCCTTCCGGTTCCCGCCCAGAGAGCACCTCGGATCACGTGCCAGGTACCACCTCGGATGATGTATCCAATCATCAGTTTGAAACATTCTGCAGGGGGACAAGAGGATGTATCGAGTTAGTTCAGGTATATAGACATGATTCAGCAATGAATGTATAGAGTTAGTTCAGGTGTACAGACATGATTCAGCAGTGAATGTATAGAGTTTAGTTTGAAGTAATAAGGATGTACAGACTTGATTCAGAGAGATGAACACTAGCACATAGAGAAGTATGCACAATGACTATGGATCAAGTGTGCACGCGAGAAGACTATGTATAGACTTGATGTAAGCAGCGTGCTTTAAGAAAGCAATGTTCAGACTAGCTGTAAATGCGTGCATGACAAAAGGCAAACCAGATGTATAGAGTTTAGGTAATGCATGCAATGCAACACAATGTATAGACATAGTTGCTGTGCAACCGATGTTCAGACATGATATGCTTGCTGTGGGGGATGTATAGACTCTGCGCCTATCAAAGTATGCACAATGGAAAAAGATGCCTCTTTCCTAGGCATTTATTTCAGAAGTGACGCCACTATTAGTGGGCGTCAGATTTCGAGCTTAAAAGAATGTATAGACTTGATGTGGCTGTATAGACTAGCAAATGCATGATGAAGCAAGCCAATGTATAGACACTGCTGTATGGACTCTAAGCGAACGCTGTACAGACTTGAACGTAGGTGTAGACCGCAATGTATAGACTTGCGTTCACACAATGTAGGTACAGGTGAGAATGTACAGACTTACATTCAGCAGTGTATAGACTTGAACACATGCATTATGCAATGTACAGACTTGGACGCATGCTATGCCATGCGATGTATAGACTTCCCAGTAGCAAGGCTTTGCTATGAATGTGCAGACTTGATGAAATGAGGCATGTACAGACTTGAACTCTTGCAATTGAAGGCTGTACAGACTTGGTCGTGTATGCGAGACAAGGCAGACGCTGTACAGACTTGGTTATGCATGGCGAGACAAGGCAGACGCTATACAGACTTGGTCGAGATGATGCAAAAGACGCTGCCAGACGCTGTACAGACTTGGACGTAGGTAATGATTGTAATGTGTAGACTTAGTGCGTAGCTAAAGCAGCGAACGTAGGAAAAGGTTGGAATGTATAGACTTACGTTCGATCAGCAGTGTATAGACTTCACAGTGTGCATGCTATGCGTGCAATGTACAGACTTAGTGGCGCTATGTCTGCGATGTATAGACTTAGTGGCACCTGCATTCTATGCAATGTACACACTTTGAACGCCTGCATGCTATGCAATGTATAGACTTCGAGGACTGCATGTTGTGCGATGTATAGACTCTGAAGTCTTGCATGTTGTGCAGTGTATAGACTTTGAAGAGCCTGCAGCTGTGCAATGTGCAGACTTTGAAGTGCGACCAGACAGGATGTGTAGACTAGTACAAGTGCATGAACAGATGGAGATGTATAGACATGAGAGAAAATGCATGAGTTAATCTAGAGATAAAAAAGAGTTTGATTTATAGTGTGAGACATCATCAAAACGTAAGAATGCAACAATCTCCCCCTTTTTGATGATGGCAACACTATGAATCAAACAATATGAGAGCATTAAAATATGCAATGTTAAGCGCATCATGTAGACAAACTGAGCACATATTTTGAAACACATCTCTCACTAAAGCCACTCCCCCACAACTCACTCTCAGAAATTCCCATGAGCCAGATGACCTACTTTCAGATATTGCTTTGCATAACCTCTTTCTAAAAATGCCAGATGACCTACTGTCAGAAATTGCATTGCATATACTCTTCTACTTTCAGATATTGCTTTGCATAACCTCTTTCTGAAAATGCCAGATGACCTACTGTCAGAAATTACATTGCATAAACTCTCTCCCCCTTTGACATCATCAAAAGAAAAAGAATGATATATGAAAGTGCTGGAGACATGAGGAAGAAGTACAGTAACTTCTTAGTGTAGGAAGCCACGAGCAAGTCTTAAGAGAATAAGTGGAGTGCTAAACTCAAGTGTAGATTCTTGAACTCGTGTAAACTATAGAGAGCTTGAATGACAGTAAAGTTTATCAACATACAGAGTGTATGATTTAGAGCAGGAGTTACCAAGTATGGCAGGACAAAGCTTAACTTGCAACTATCCCAGAAACCAACAAGATATCAAGTCAAGGAAGATATTCTCATGAATTGAAGACAACCAATCCATTTTATTTGATAAAGACAAGGGATTTTGTTGAGTTTTTCAAGAAGACCAATGAGTAAATTGGTAATTCACACTTTTGACATTAAGGAGACACCTTGATTAGAGGTATGAATCCCTAGTTACTCAGTGTGAGTACCTCATTACCTCCCCCCCCTTTTTTTTAAGGAACAGAGTTAGTAACTGTGACTTTTGACATTAGGGAAACACCTTGATTAGAGGCCAGAGTCCCCAGTTACTCACCAGTTAGCCACCATTGCTCTGTGATGGTCAAAATATGAATGTCATTTCTTTTCAATTTTTTGTTACTCATTTGACACATCATGACATAGGAAACACTTCATTTCACTGATGAGGCTCCCAATTTCTTAGTGATCAAATCAAGATTTTTGTTTGGAATGATTGAAAATAGTATCAGAGGAACTATCTCTTGAAGTGACTCTCGAAGTTTAGATTTCAAGTTGTTTTGGTCAAATATCAAGTCATACAAGTTTTGGCCAGAACAGGAATCACTGACAATGTAGGAAGATATACTTTAAACAATTAATCCAGATCTTTGATAGACTACCAGAGGGAAGATTCTAGCTGAAATTTAGTAAGGCTGACTTATAGACTTAAGAGATGAGTGAGATTCTACTGTCTAAGAGAACCGCACTTTTTCTGTCATGAGAACCAGCAATGACACATATGTAGTTAATCTTTTGATCCAGTCAAACAACTCCCCCTCTTTCACAGCTCAACCAGCTCCCCCTTAATCAAAGCATTATTGAAGGCTACCCAGTTGACACACAGAACTCCCCCTCACAACAGGAACACCCTTCACTCTTAAGACAGCTTGAATAAACCTAATTCTCTTCTTAGAGTAGAAAATTTTTCACTGTCCAGAGGTTTGGTGAAGATGTCAGCAATCTGATTTGCAGTGCCTACATGAATCAGTTCAAAATTATTCTTAGACACCTCATCTCTTAAGAAATGATGCCTTATCTCAATGTGTTTGGTTCGGGAATGCAACGCATGGTTCTTGGCTAGATTGATGGCACTGGTATTATCACAATATATAGGTGTGCAACCCAGGTCTACTTGGTAGTCCTGTAGCTGGTGTTTAATCCAAATGACTTGTGTACCACAACTCCTTGCAGCCACATATTCAGCCTCAGCAGTGGAGAGGGCCACAGAGTGTTGTTTCTTAGATCCCCAAGAGACTAAACACCCACCTAAAAATTCACAGTGACCACTAGTGCTTTTTCGATCTAGTTTACATCCTGCATAATCTGCATCTGTATATGCAATTAAATCTAGTGAGTGTGTAGAAGGAAACCATAGACCAAGTGAGGGTGTAGCTGACAAATATCTAAAAATTCTTTTCACTGCAGCTAAGTGTGATTCAGTGGGTCTAGACTGATACCTTGCACACATTCCTACACTGAACTGTATATCAGGTCTAGAAGCTGTCAAGTAGAGTAAAGAACCAATCATACCTCGATAGAGTTTGGCATTTACTTCTTTACCTGTCTCATCTGCATCCAGTGAGGTGTTGGTACTCATAGGTGTTGTTATATGCTTCAGGTTGATCATACCAAACATCTTGAATAGTTCCATTGTGTATTTGGTCAGGTTGATGAAGCATCCATCCTCCAATTGTTGTATCTGTAAGCCAAGAAAATACTTTAGTTCACCTACCAAACTCATCTCAAATTCAGCAGACATCATTTTAGAGAATTCAGCACATAATTCACAGCTAGTTGATCCAAACACAATGTCATCTACATATACCTGAGCTATGATGAGATCGATATTTGTACTCTTGGTAAATAAGGTTTGATCAACTTTACCTCTCTTGTAGCCCTTGCTGATCAGAAATTCAGTCAGTCTTTCATACCAAGCTCGAGGGGCTTGCTTTAGACCATACAAGGCTTTGTTTAACCTGAAAACTTGGTTAGATTGAGGAGAAAATTGAAAACCTGGTGGTTGTTCAACAAACACTTCTTCCTTGATGATGCCATTCAAAAAAGCACTCTTCACATCCATTTGCTGGAGTTTTATGTCCTTAGAGCATGCAAATGCTAGCAATATTCTTATTGCCTCCATCCTAGCAACAGGTGCATAGGATTCATCGAAGTCTACACCAAATTTCTGACAGTAGCCCTTGGCTACTAGTCTTGCCTTATTCCTGAAAATGATTCCATCTTCATTCATTTTGTTTTTAAACACCCATTTAGTTCCTATGATATTAACACTTTCTAGTCTCGGAACAAGCTCCCAGACATTATTTCTTTCGAACTGACCTAATTCCTCACACATAGCATTGACCCAAGATTGATCAGCCAAGGCCTCTTCTACTGATTTTGGTTCAATTTGTGACACCAAAGCAATTAGGTCTTGATTATTAACATTCCTAAAATGAGACCTAGTCTGAAGAGGATCTTCAGGGTTGCCTATGACTTTATCTATTGGGTGATCTTTGAGGAATCTAATGTTTATTGAAGACTCACCTATTTCTCTTGCCCCTTCCTGATTGGGAGGATTTGTTGTACCACTTAGCTGAGTCTTCTTACCTTCTTGGTCTTCTAGGAAGTCCCCATCATGATTGGAATCTCTGTCAATATTTTCAATGTTAACAACACCATTCTTATCACTAAAAAGAATGTGTGGAGACTCTTCAACTTTCTGGTCTGTTATATTAAAGACCCTATATGCCCTTGACACTTCAGAGTATCCTAAGAATATTCCAGGGGAGCTTTTAGCTTCAAACTTATCTAAGTCTTTCTTGTCATTATTATGAATAAAGCATTTAGCTCCAAAAATTCTGAAATGAACCAAGTTTGGTTTCTTACCTTTTAGTAGCTCATAGGGTGTTTTCTTGTGAATAGGTCTTACCATGGCCCTGTTGATTATATAAGTTGCTGTATTGGCCGCCTCTGCCCAGAACCTCCTTGGTAATTGACTCTCAATCAGCATGGTTCGGGCCATCTCCACAATAGTCCTATTTCTTCTCTCCACAATTCCATTCTGTTCAGGTGTCCTCGGAGAAGAAAACCTGCGGGTTAGTCCCTCTTTTTCGCAAAGCTCAGAAAACATGGAGTTTTCAAATTCACCTCCATGGTCAGATTGAATTGTACAAATGCTGTATTTTCCTTCTTGTTTGACCTTATTGAAAAACTGGTTAAACTTTTGAAAAGCATCACTTTTACTGGCTAAGAAAAAGATCCAAGAAAACCTAGAGTGGTCATCAATGATCACATAGCCAAACCTATTCCCATTAAGACTTTGAGTCCTGGTAGGACCAAATAGGTCCATATGAAGTAGTTCTATTGGTCTAGAGGACAATGGCTCAGATCTTAGCTTGAAAGAATTTCTGGTCTGTTTGCCTAGAGCACAGGCATCACAGGATTTTGAAATGGAATTGAACTTGGTCCTAGGCATGCCTCTAACTAAATCATGCTTGACCAATTTATTTAGAGTAGAGAAACTAGCATGGCCTAGTCGTCTATGCCATTCAAAGGCATCACTTTCAGAATCAGTAGATAAACAAAGATTAGATTCAGATTCATCATCTAAGTCTATCATGTAGACATTATTAGTCCTGTTGGCTACAAACTTAATCACATCAGAATTTATTTCAAAAATTTTGCATGAATCATTATCAAACACAACCCTGTGACCCTTGTCACATAATTGACTAATGCTAATCAGGTTGTGTTGAAGACCTTCCACAAGTAGAACTTTTTCAATGGAATTTGTGGAAGACTTACCTACTGTGCCAACTCCAATGATTTTACCTCTGTTCTTTCCTCCAAATTTGACCAGTCCCCCAACCTTCATCTCCAACTTGCTGAACTTGGATTGGTCTCCTGTCATGTGCCTGGAGTAGCCACTGTCGAGGTACCACTTGTTGTCTTCAGCTGCCAGGCCGACCTACACAATTAAAAATCAGGCAAAGTGATTTGGAACCCAAGATGAGTTGGGTCCAAAGACATTATTCAAATCTCTAATTAGATGTTTAGAAATCCAGATTTGCTTCAACATTGTTTTCTTTGGCACCATTACTTCTGGTTTATTGAAATTATAACCGGGGTTGTGTCCAGCTGGTCTGGGGAAGTAAGCTCTATTCCAGTAATTGGGCTTCCCATTCCTGGGATATCTCCTGTGAGCTTGTTGATTAACAGATTTTTGAGAATGATAGTTGTTTCTCCAGTAGTTTCTGTTTGGACCCGTCTGTTTATAGTAATTCCATTTTTTATTCTGATCCATTTGCTTGGTCCATTTACCATTTCTATTCTGGTGAGTGGGCTTAGTGTAGTTCTTTACAAGGTTCATTCCCTTTTTAATTGGTTGACCAGCACTGTTTGGTAAATTTTCTTTTGGACGTTGAGCTCCTTGACTGCTATTTGAGCTGGATGGTATGTCCAGCTTCTCTTTTCCCTTCTCTAGGCAGAAGGTGGTGGTTTTGAATTGAAAGGGTTTCTTGTTAGTTGGGTCATAGCCTAGACCTTCCCTATTGAAGTTAACCCTTGTTCCTAGTATAGCATCTAGACTTATTTTTCCTTGAACAAATTTTTCCGAGACCTTCTGTTTGTCTTCCAGCTCTTTTTGCAGAGACTCAGAGTTTTTTAAGAGTTCAGCATTCACTTTCTTAACAGCTTCATACTTCTCTGAGGTTACTCTATTTTCTTTCATGCTTTCTTCCATTTTCATTTTAAGTTCATTGAGCTGGGTTTGACTCTCCTGGTATTCTACCTTGTGTTTTTCATTTTCTTTTCTCAAGGATGTCATTTCTTCTAAGTCTTTCTTTAATGTCAGTCTTTCCTCACTGATTTGGGTTAGTTCTTCAATATTAGTATTGAATTTTCTCTTGAGGACCCTATGCTCTTTACTGAGAGAATTGAACTTGTCTAACAATTCACCATAAGCATCTTCCAAGTCATCAATAGAGAAAATTTTAAAGACATTTATTACCTCCTCTTCGCTATTTGCCATTAGGTAAATTCCTTCTTCATCTTCCTCCGAGGAGGTGCTTTCCGGATCTTCTTCCTCTTCGCTCCACGTGCAGACCATTGCCTGTGGCTTCTTCTTCTTCTGCACCTTTGAGCTCTTCTTCTGGAAGTAGGGACCCTTCTTCTGGAGATCTGGGCAGTCCCCTTTCATGTGTCCCTGTCTGTTGCAATGAAAACAAGTCATTCTCTTAGTATTTCTATCCTTGTTATTGCTAGACTCAACGTTGTTATTGAAGGAGTATGGCTTCTTCCTCCTAAAGGTCTTCCCCTTAGTCCTTAAAAATTTCTTGAACTGTCGAGTGAGCATTGCTTGCTCCTCCTGGTCGAGATCGGAAAAACAACCGGACTCGGGGCTACTGCTCCCGCTACTACTATCCTTGTTGCGGGATGTCTTGAGAGCAACATTATTTCCCTTCCTGTCACTTCCTTCATCTCCTCTTTTAAAGTTCATCTCATAGGTCATGAGGGATCCTATGAGTTCATTCACTGTCATAGTCGACATATCCTTTGGCTCCTCTATCACAATGGCCTTAGTGTGCCATAGTGTGCCATGCTGGGGTTGGAGACCTAAGAATCTTCCTGACTATATCTGCCTCTGCTAGCTCTTTCCCTAGACCCTTAAGAGTGTTCGTGATCAAAGACAACCTAGCATACATTTCTGTGACATTCTCCTCTGGTTTCATCCTAAACAGTTCATACTCAGAGGTGAAGAGATTTACCTTCGAGGCTTTCGCTTGAGCTGTACCTTCGTAGATTAGTTCCAGCTCATCCCACATCCGATTGGCCATCCTATAGGCTGATATGCGGGCGTATTCTTCTGGGTGAACAGCGCACTGGATTATGTTCAGGGCCGTCCAGTTGAGTGAAGACAACTTGACATGATCATCTGTCCATGCATCCTCGTTCGGTGACAGATCATACGGCCCTGTAGTAATTACCCTCCACAGCTTGTGGCTCTGCGCCCTGATGAACACCTCCATCTTATTTTTTCAGAAGAGATAGTTATTACCATCAAAGAATGGAGGGCGACTAATGGATTGTCCCTCAGCCATGAAGCTTCGAGGACCAGTAGGATTACCCTGACCGTTGGCCCACATGATGCCAACCTGCTCTGATACCAAATGTTAGCGCAATGAACAGTGATATAGAAGGGGGGGATGAATAGATCACTCCCTAAAAATACTAATTCAAAATTAATTCAATAATTCAAATTCTCAACCCTTCGATACAGCGAGAGGAACAGCTAAGACAATCAATAACCAAGACAGAAGATAGAAGAAAGATCGAGATCTGTTCACAGTGAAACAAAATACCAAGCAGAAGGAGAGCAACACAACAATGACATGCAAACCACAGAAGAGGCAGGCAGTTTTTAGGTGGTTCGATTGCAGTCCGCAATCTACATCCACCCCTCACTCCAAACCAGAGTGAGGATTCCACTAGCTAATGCTAGAATAGCAGACTCAGTCTGCAGACAATTGCTGCCACACAGCTTGACCAGGGGAACAGCCTCCCCTCTTCCTCCACACCGGAGGGATACAACCAGTGACAACAGTCACTAGCAAACTAGAGACCGAGGTCTCTCTTCCTCCACCCAGGAGGGAACCCACAAGCGACTCCCTGTCACTTACAAATTGGAGGATCAATCCTCCCTTCCTCCGATCACTGGAGGGTAACAATATTCGATAAGGAAGATGAAATGAAAAATGAAAATCAAAACACAAAAATCCTCTCTGAAAACAAGAAACAATGTAGCTTCCGAAGAAGCAAATCTTCAAGCCATAGACACTACTTTCTCTCTCTCAAATATATTTCTCTCAGATCTGGATGAAATGGAATTTTCTGCTCTCTCTCTTTTCTGGATCGTGCAGCCTCACAAGAATGCCTTCTGCTCTTTCTTTCACGATCACTGAACTACTGAAAGAAGATGCTCCATATATATAGCAGATGTTGGGCGTGTGTCCTTCAGGTTCCCGCCCAGAGAGCACCTCGGATCACGTGCCAGGTACCACCTCGAATGATGTGTCCAATCATCAGTTTGAAACATTCTGCAGGGGGACAAGAGGATGTATCGAGTTAGTTCAGGTATATAGACATGATTCAGCAATGAATGTATAGAGTTAGTTCAGGTGTACAGACATGATTCAGCAGTGAATGTATAGAGTTTAGTTTGAAGCAATAAGGATGTACAGACTTGATTCAGAGAGATGAACACTAGCACATAGAGAAGTATGCACAATGACTATGGATCAAGTGTGCACGCGAGAAGACTATGTATAGACTTGATGTAAGCAGCGTGCTTTAAGAAAGCAATGTTCAGACTAGCTGTAAATGCGTGCATGACAAAAGGCAAACCAGATGTATAGAGTTTAGGTAATGCATGCAATGCAACACAATGTATAGACTTAGTTGATGTGCAACCGATGTTCAGACATGCTATGCTTGCTGTGGGGGATGTATAGACTCTGCGTCTATCAAAGTATGCACAATGGAAAAAGATGCCTCTTTCCTAGGCGTTTATTTCAGCAGTGACGCCACTATTGGTGGGCGTCAGATTCTTAAAAGAATGTATAGACTTGATGTGGCTGTATAGACTAGAAAATGCATGAAGAAGCAAGCCAATGTATAGACATTGTTGTATGGACTCTAAGCGAACGCTGTACAGACTTGAACGTAGGTGTAGACCGCAATGTATAGACTTGCGTTCACACAACGTAGGTATAGGTGAGAATGTACAGACTTACATTCAGCAGTGTATAGACTTGAACACATGCATTATGCAATGTACAGACTTGGACGTATGCTGTGCCATGCGATATATAGACTTCCCAGCAGCAAGGCTTTGCTATGAATGTGCAGACTTGATGAAATGAGGCATGTACAGACTTGAACACTTACAATTGAAGGCTGTACAGACTTGGTCGTGTATACGAGACAAGGCAGATGCTGTACAGACTTGGTTATGCATGGCGTGACAAGGCAGACGCTGTACAGACTTGGTCGAGATGATGCATAAGACGCTGCCAGACGTTGTACAGATTTGGACATAGGTAATGATTGTAATGTGTAGACTTAGTGTGTAGCTAAAGCAGCGAACGTAGGAAAAGGTTGGAATGTATAGACTTACGTTCGATCAGTAGTGTATAGACTTTACAATGTGCATGCTATGCGTGTGATGTACAGACTTAGTGGCGCTATGTCTGCGACGTACAGACTTAGTGGCGCCTGCATTCTATGCAATGTACACACTTTGAACGCCTGCATGCTATGCAATGTATAGACTTCGAGGACTGCATGATGTGCGATGTATAGACTCTGAAGTCTTGTGTGCTGTGCAGTGTACACACTTTGAAGAGCCTGCAGCTGTGCATTGTGCAGACTTTGAAGTGCGACCAGACAAGATGTGTAGACTAGTACAAGTGCATGAATAGATGGAGATGTATAGACATGAGAGAAAATGCATGAGTTAATCTAGAGATAAAAAAGAGTTTCATTTATAGTGTGAGACATCATCAAAACGTAGGAATGCAACAGGACCAGCCTGAGGGGGCAGGCTGGTCTGCCTAAACCCCTCCCCAGGGGGGGTTTAGGCAGACTTGCCAGGGAGAGAGAGAGGGCGGCCCCACCCCTATAAAATCCCTATTTTTATGTATTTTCTTCCTAATTTGGCTAAGAAGAAAAGGACAGGGAAGATACGTGGAGCTTGCTCGTGCGTGTTGACTAAGAGTTGAACCCCTCATGTTGTCGCATGCGTCCTTCGCCTTTCTTCTACGTACCGATACGACGAACGAATCCCTGCGCAAACCTTGCACCTCGGGATTAGGGAATGGTATGGACTGGGGCTGAACGGGTCCACCGGGCTGGGAAGAGGGCGCGGCCCCCCAGGGAGTTCGCCCTCCCTGGGGGCGAGGCTGCGCCCTGGGGCAAACCAGCCCCGGGCGAGCCGTAACCCCGAGGGATGGCCCCCGGGGGTCTTCTGTTGTTGTCTGGGGGTGTCCTTTGAGGGACAGAGGGCTCCGGGATGCTGGGATTAGCCCATGGGGGCTTGTTGTTGTGAAGTCGTAGTTGCCGCTCGCGAGGTGTTCGGGTAAATACCAGTGATGCGGGACGAGACACGGACACGGCAAGCTCGCGATCGTCCCTTGATGAGGGAAGCGTCGGACGTGCACGGTTGAGAAACCGGCAAAAGCTAGGGTGGTCGGCTCGCACTTTCGTGCCCGGATCGGGTCACGGGACGGTCTCGCTCACTCTCTCGCAGCAACGGTGATATGAAATTATAACGAGCTAGGTCCTAAAACATGCTCTCTAGCAGTGGCATAAACAAGCATATATGAAATAAGCGAAATGCCAAGTGTAGGAGCGAAGACGATACCTCCACGCGCTCGGCGTGGGGACGACGGACCCGGCCGAAACTCGTACTCCCGGAACAATATTACACAATATTACAGAAATGCAAGTCGCTGCCCACTCCACGCAGGGAGGTAAAGAGCTACACAATGGGGTCCGGGAGGACCGAATTCGGGTTGACGGGCGGCTTCTCGCGTTGATTCAGCAACGCCCGAACTAATGACGGTGGGGCCCACGTGCTGTCCTGAGGGGCCGTGTGGGACCCGGGTCACCGCTGTGGTGGGGGACACTGATGGAAGCGATCCCCGGGCTGGCGGCACGCTGGAACGACGATCGGAGGCCGGGCGGCTCCGGCCGGCGCCCGTCGGGAAAACTTCCCATGGATCTGCAGTTTCTGGTTTTCAGCGCGCTGTCCGGCGAGAACGGACGCTGCGGTCAGATCCGATGTCGGATTGACACAAAATTAGCGCCGTTGGAAAGCTGACTCGAAGTACTTCAATGTAGGCCTAGAGATCTGGCCTGGATCTTTGGTGATCTGGACTTATGGAATTTACAACCTCCTGTTGTACAGTAACTGAACACTCAGATCTGCAGAGATGATCTCTGATAACTGCCGTTGACCGCTAGGACGAACTTGGATTCAGACTTCGACGTCTTCATGAAAGTTGTAGGATTTGGAGTTGGGAAGATGGAAAAGTTGGTTTGGACACGTTTGGATGTGTCTATGAATTTCTATGATTTGTTTACTGGAGGAAGGTCGGATCTAGGATCTGGCTAGAAGTACTGTAGCTCTGGTAGAACATGAATTTTGAAAAATAGGTAAAAGACTCAACAAAAATTAATAAAAATTGTGGAGGTAGGACAAAATGGACAGAATTCCCAGTTAAATTGGGAGGTCTAAAAAAATTTAAAAGGGTGGTAGAAGGGGATGAACTCAAAGGTTCTGTCACTGTAGACAGAGACAGATCTGATCTGAGTTTGGGGAATGAACGAAGTGGAAACCCTATGAAACGGGGGAATTGGGACCTGAATTTTTTTGTGGGGAAGGGACTATAAGATAGAAACAAACCCTCAAAATTTCACGTCGATTGGAACTCGTGGCTGGCTTGAGGAATTTTCGAGCTGCATCTCTATCCAGCGGGACAGAACACCGAAGATGATCCCGTGGCGGCTCGAAGGCGGCACGAACGGCGGCGGCGGCGGCACAGATGATCACCGGAGGTGAAGAGGGGATGATAGAAGATGAAATCACTCTAGAACTGGAGGTTGGAGGAGATAAACCAGAGGGAGAGAGGAGGGGCTCAAGAACACTCTTGATTTTTCAACAATTTTCTCTTCATTTCTTCATTAATCTCTAATGACACTATACATAGGCTTATATAGAAAATATCAAGGGGTGGGGGGGGCTGATAATTTCGTGGGAAATATGTCATTTTCATCCCCCATGTGGTCAAAACTCAAAATAAATAAATTACATATGAATGGGCACTCCTTTGACTAGGTAGGTAAGGTAGGTGGCCTACCTTTGAAATTTTAACCCCTTTGTCTCCCATGTGGTCAATTAGCATTCAAACCTTCTAGATGGCCACCTAGGATGGTTGACCAGCCCCGCATGGATGAGGTGGACCAATGGGGAAGGGGAGGGGGCCCCCTAGCTGGACCTACTACACATTTGCACAAAAACCCACACAATCCATGGGAATGACTCTTTGGCTTATAAAGCCTTACATTTGCGTACATACTTTCCCAAGAATATAAACACAAACTAAAAGGACATAAATACAAAATAAAAAGTACATGCTCGGCGTCGATTCCCATCAACTCTCCCGGGTGGGAGGAACTCGACCCCGTCGAGTAGGGGTAAGGATGCTCGAATACTCCGGCGGATCCGTCACCGTGCCAAGTAACGCGGGTACACTCCACTCCAAGCGATCGTCACCTGCTCATTCCATATATACTCGATATGCGAACTGCTATGGGCTAAAGGTGGTCACTCCGAAGGGGCACTCTCAAAAGGGAAGAAAACAGCTCGAAGACTCACTGGGAATCACCGCTGAGTCCCTATAAGTGACTGATCCGGGTATAGATGTGGAACCAATCACATACTCATCAAGTGAGTCCACTCGCCTCTTACTCATAAGAGAACGACAACAAGCTTGCACAAGACACATGCAGACTCACCATACAATACACACAAACCATGCAAACAAACCACACAAAACAAACCACACAAGGAAAACACACCGACTCATATATGACCCTAGACACACCTAATGTTAGTCCGACCCGTACATGGGTGACGGCGGACCAGGACACCCGAATGTGTGCCATGCATGCATCTGACATAACCGGTGGTTGACATCATACGGAAATCCTAGACCTCCTAAGGTGGGCCATGCATGCATATGGGATGTGGATGTGGGAGGGCCAAGAGTATCTCCCCTAGATGATGGTGTATCTTGTATGGGTACGGGCTTGGTGGGCATAGACGACCCGGCCCGTGGGGAAGGGGTGTGGTAGCGGACTCCCTCGAAGAAGTGAAGTGAATGTGGAGGGTCTAAGGATCCACTAGGGAGTGGGTCAAAGGGATCAAAGAAGGTATGACCCCTTATGGTGGGTTCTCACAAGTCACGGTCCCACGTGTAGAAGTTTTGAAGGTGCGGATAGTCACCTTCTTGAATTGTGACGGGTGGGACGGGGATCATAGGCAAGAAGTATGATTCCTCCCTCGGACAAAAGGGTATGAATTCGGGCTCGTCCGGTAGCGGGAGAAGTAGAAGAACCTCCGTGGTGACACAACCCACGGTGCACTCGGAGGTAATGGACCCGAAGGCCGGATGGGTGAAGCTAAGACTAGCGGGTTGGTCAAAGGCTCGGGCCAAAAGATGCGTCAACTCCCATTGTAAATCTAATCCCATACAAGATCATCCAACGTATCAACATGGTAACGGGATCGAAATGTGGTATGGAATGAGTTGACCGGCACTATAGGTAGGATGGGGTCCATGGATGGAAAGGGATGTGGGACCAAGCCATCCTTAAGCCAACTAAGAAGTGGCTCGGCTATGTAAAGTGTTCCCGTAAGAAACACGGGTGGCTCGGGCTTTGGTAGCTCCAAAGAAGAAGGTTCCGAATAGAGCTCGGAAGGAGCGGGTGGTGATGGAGCACCTACGAGAGGTGAAGAAGCACTTATCCTCTCCAATAAATCCGAAATCATTTTCTTGCATTCCTCAAAGGAGCGGGTTGGAGTAGGGACCTTGGGGTGGACTCGCTCCTCGTCCCTCGACCTAGGTGTGGTCCTAGGCTCGGCTATAAGTGGGGCTTCCACTCGGTTGGAGGTACTTGAGGGGGTTGGGATGGGGGTGCCAAGGGGAGGTTGGTTGGAGGTGCTTGGGCTGGCCACTAGATTGGGGTCGCTTTGTTGGGCTTGGACGGCGGTGAAGGGGTGGGATTGGGTAGCGGTGTGGCCCACTTGGTTGTGGGTGAGTTGGTGGGGTGGGTGAGTGGTATGACCTCCGTGGTTGGAAGTAGGTGGGCGGGGCAAGTAGGCCCTCCTAAGCGCTCTCTTCATTTCCCACCATGACTCGATGGGCCTTAGATCCCTATCCTCCCTCCAATATTTGATGTTCCTCCAAGTTGCGGCGGCTTCACCAAAAAGTCACCTTTTGGCAACATCGACTTGCATGGGCCCGTACATAATGTACACCTCGAAGTAATCATCCATGATGGCTTCCCATTCTAGATAGACACTCGGGTCATCGGACCCGTAGAAGTCCCGGGTCTCGGGCCTCGTGGGGTGGTTTGGGTGGTCCTTCCATTTGAGATAGTATCTCCACCATCCGGGTGTTTGGGAATCCATGGGGATTAGGGACTAGTGGGTGGGCACGTCGACACTAGTAGATGAACCACCTAGACAATGGACTACAACCCTAAACATGACGACCAAGACTCGGTACGTGGCGGAGATAACCGATCCGAAGACCACTCGCGCAAGTGTGCGGCCTTCCCGATAGGCGTAGCCTAACGTTCGGGCAACACCTTTTGATATACCGGGTTATTGGGATGCGATGCAAAAGACACTTCTTTTTTTTTGTTTTAAAACAATGATGATCCTAGACTCGACTTAAACAGCCTAATGACTAGACGTAAATGACTAATGAATGACACTCTTTTCTTTTCTTTTTTGACACCCTAGACTCAAACTCGCTCTGATACCAAATTGATGCGGGACGAGACACGGACACGGCAAGCTCGCGATCGTCCCTTGATGAGGGAAGCGTCGGACGTGCACGGTTGAGAAACCGGCAAGAGCTAGGGTGGTCGGCTCGCACTTTCGTGCCCGGATCGGGTCACGGGACGGTCTCGCTCACTCTCTCGCAGCAACGGTGATATGAAATTATAACGAGCTAGGTCCTAAAACATGCTCTCTAGCAGTGGCATAAACAAGCATATATGAAATAAGCGAAATGCCAAGTGTAGGAGCGAAGACGATACCTCCACGCGCTCGGCGTGGGGACGACGGACCCGGCCGAAACTCGTACTCCCGGAACAATATTACACAATATTACAGAAATGCAAGCCGCTGCCCACTCCACGCAGGGAGGTAAAGAGCTACACAATGGGGTCCGGGAGGACCGAATTCGGGTTGACGGGCGGCTTCTCGCGTTGATTCGGCAACGCCCGAACTAATGACGGTGGGGCCCACGTGCTGTCCTGAGGGGCCGTGTGGGACCCGGGTCACCGCTGTGGTGGGGGACACTGATGGAAGCGATCCCCGAGATGGCGGCACGCTGGAACGACGATCGGAGGCCGGGCGGCTCCGGCCGGCGCCCGTCGGGAAAACTTCCCACGGATCTGCAGTTTCTGGTTTTCAGCGCGCTGTCCGGCGAGAACGGACGCTGCGGTCAGATCCGATGTCGGATTGACACAAAATTAGCGCCGTTGGAAAGCTGACTCGAAGTACTTCAATGTACGCCTAGAGATATGGCCTGGATCTTCGGTGATCTGGACTTATGGAATTTACAACCTCCTATTGTACAGTAACTGAACACTCAGATCTGCAGAGATGATCTCTGATAACTGCCATTGACCTCTAGGAAGAACGTGGATTCAGACTTCGACTTCTTCATGAAAGTTGTAGGATTTGGAGTTGGGAAGATGGCAAAGTTGGTTTGGACACGTTTGGATGTGTCTATGAATTTCTATAATTTGTTTACTGGAGGAAGGTCGGATCTAGGATCTGGCTAGAAGTACTGTAGCTCTGGTAGAACATGAATTTTGAAAAATAGGTAAAAGACTCAACAAAAATTAATAAAAATTGTGGAGGTAGGTAAAAATGGACAGAATTCCCAGTTAAATTGGGAGGTCTAAAAAAATTTAAAAGGGTGGTAGAAGGGGATGAACTCAAAGGTTCTGTCACTGTAGACAAAGACAGATCTGATCTGAGTTTGGGTAATGAACGAAGTGGAAACACTATGAAACGAGGGAATTGGGACCTGAATGTTTTTTTGGGGAAGGGACTATAAGATAGAAACAAACCCTCAAAATTTCATGTCGATTGGAACTCGTGGCTGGCTTGAGGAATTTTCGAGATGCATCTCTGTCCAGCAGGACAGAACACCGAAGACGATCCCGTGGCGGCTCGAAGGCGGCACGAACGGCGGCGGCGGCGACACAGATGATCACCGGAGGTGAAGAGGGGATGATAGAAGATGAAATCACTCTAGAACTGGAGGTTGGAGGAGATAAACCAGAGGGAGAGAGGAGGGGCTCAAGAACACTCTTGATTTTCCAACAATTTTCTCTTCATTTCTTCATTAATCTCTAATGACACTATACATGGGCTTATATAGAAAATATCAAGGGGTGGGGGGGCTGATAATTTCGTGGGAAATATGTCATTTTCATCCCCCATGTGGTCAAAACTCAAAATAAATAAATTACATATGAATGGGCACTCCTTTGACTAGGTAGGTAAGGTAGGTGGCCTACCTTTGAAATTTTAACCCCTTTGTCTCCCATGTGGTCAATTAGCATTCAAACCTTCTAGATGGCCACCTAGGATGGTTGATCAGCCCCACATGGATGAGGTGGACCAATGGGGAAGGGGAGGGGGGCCCCTAGCTGGACCTACTACACATTTGCACAAAAACCCACACAATCCATGGGAATGACTCTTTGGCTTATAAAGCCTTACATTTGCGTACATACTTTCCCAAGGATATAAACACAAACTAAAAGGACATAAATACAAAATAAAAAGTACATGCTCGGCGTCGATTCCCATCAACCAGACACACCCCGGGTTATCAAATGGCCCTGGTAACTGGCTGAGAGGCCTTGGAATGGGCCTTGGGCTGAGGATGTGAGCTCGTGGGAACTGAGAGGAGGCACTTTGGGCACTTGGGCCTGGCCTCGAGGCGTGTGCCGCATTGCACGGCGGGCTTGGTAGGGTAGCCTCGGGTTGACCCGAGAGCTAAAGATAAGCCGCTCGTCGCCGTGTGTCTGAGGGTCGGGAGTGGTCCCGACTTACTGGAGGGTTATTGTGGAACTCGACTGGCGTGCTGGAATCATGGATTGACCCATGATTTGTTGTAGAAGGGTTGGGACATATGCGCCCACAAGGTGTTCAGAGAAGTGCCCGACACTCGTGTGTGAGCCGTATACACATGCTGTGGGCCTCCAAAGCCTGTGGTTGACTTAGTTAGGTCTCCCTTTGACCTTGAAGGGTTGAAAGAAGGCTTCTCGGGGTAAGCCCCTGACCACTTCACTGGGTGCCATGTGGTGTGGCTTGTAGTCGGGGCTCCCCCTGGTTAGCCCGGGTGGTTGTATAGAACGTAGACAAAGTCCGCGGCTGAGGGGTCGGGAGTGGTCCCGACTGATTGCTAATGCCACCGTATGCCTCAGCCGGTGGGTTAGGGCCATTGGTCAGGCCCGCTGGGTTGCCAGAGGGGTTGGATAGCCTATGCCTTGAAGGTGTTCGAGAAAATTCCCGAACTCTTATTTCTGGGTGTTTTACTGGGGAAATTGTCCGGGTACAACAATAGCTCAGGTTAATGAATAGAAGTTCAGATTTCAATATTTCAAGTTCAATGAAGTGCAAGAAATTTCAAAGAGTCAGCAAGGATAGATATTTCGATTGACCTAAAAAGTGGTTTGGTCAACCAATCTGGGCAGAATCAAACAAGAGATCCATGGATGATAGCAGTGACCAAAAAAATGTTTGACATGAGCTCCCCCTGACGAAATGCAAGCAATGCAGTAGACAAAAACTTACACATGCATTTGACACAATCTTACCATGTCTAACTCCCCCTATCTATATGCACCGTATGACAGAACTTTAAATGCGACATATGTGAAAATTTAGACTGAGAAGAAGCAAAGATAATATGCATGACTCGAGACACACCATTGACCCATGGTACATGGCGGAGAACTGAGGTCCAAGGACTACCATCACGCATGATGTGGGCTTCCAAACAGAAGTAATCTGCCCTTGTCCCAACGTACCATTTGATATACCTATAGGTCAATGTTTATTGAATGTAATGCATTTTATGCAATAACAACCTTACTTATGTGCATCATCTATTGACAACTCAGATCATATGCAATTCAGTAATGTAGAGAGAGCATTTATTTCAAGCAGAGACATAGATAATCAATCATCATGCTGGAATTTACACAAACCAAGTTCTCTTCTTAAGTATTTAAATCTTTTATTACAAAG
Organism: Amorphophallus konjac; assembly: GCA_022559845.1. Lineage (NCBI taxonomy): Eukaryota > Viridiplantae > Streptophyta > Magnoliopsida > Alismatales > Araceae > Amorphophallus > Amorphophallus konjac. Next base: position 40,964,021 of record CM040117.1, on the reverse strand, counting down.
AGACTTGGTAAAAATATCAGCAAATTAGTTTTCTAATTCAATGAATTTCAGTTCAATTTCCTTTTTATTTACCTCATCTCTTAAGAAAGGGTGTCTTATTTCTATGTGCTTAGTTCGAGAATGATGAACAGGATTCTTAGTTAGTGAGATAGCACTTGTGGTATCACATAATATAGTGATGCAACCAAGATTTATGTGATAGTCAAGAAGAGAACTTGGGCTGCACAATTTCCTGTTGCAATATACTCAGCTTCAGCAGTGGATAATGCAACAGAGTGTTGCTTCTTAGATGCCCAAGACACTAGACAGCTACCTAGGTATTGACAATACCCACTAGTACTTTGTCTATCTAATCTACACCCTGCATAATCTGCATCAGTGTAGGCTACAAGATTCAGCTCACACCTAACAGGATACCATAAGCCTAGTTCAAGGGTGCCAGATAGATATCTAAAAATTCTTTTTATTGTAGACATGTGTGATTCCCTAGGACTAGCCTGAAATCTATCACACAGACACACACAAAATTGAATATCTGGTCGAGATGCAGTGAGGTAGAGTAAGGATCCGATCATACCTCTAAATGTTTTGGGATCTACCAATTTACCTTCCGGGTCAACATCAAAACTTATTGATGTACCCATTGCTACAGTGATAGCTTTGAGGTTTTCCAGCTTATATTTCTTCAAAAGATCCTTGATGTACTTTGCTTGGGTGATGAAGCTTCCTTTTGAAGTTTGATGGATCTGTAATCCAAGAAAAAACTTCAGTTCTCCCATTAAACTCATCTCAAATTCATTTTTCATCAGGTTTGAAAATTCCTCACACATGGATAATTTTGTTGACCCAAAGATAATATCATCTACATAAATTTGAACACCAAGAGTATCTTTGTTATCAAATTTAGTGAATAAAGTTTGGTAAACCTCACCTCTTGAAAATCCCTTACCTGTGAGAAATGAACTCAATCTGTCATACCAGGCCCTGGGAGCTTACTTCAGTCCATATAGGGCCTTATCCAGTTTATACACATGATTAGGAAAATCAATGCATTCAAAACTAGGTGTTTATTTGACAAAAACCTCTTCTTTTATTATGTCATTTAGAAATGCACTTTTAACTTCCATTTGTTAGAGTTTTATTCCTAAGCTACATGCAAATGCAAGTAGGATTCTTATTGCTTCTAGCCTGGCTACAGGAGCAAAAGATTCTTCAAAATCTATCCCAAATTCTTGATTATAGCCCTATGCCACTAGCCTAGCTTTATTTCTAACAATTTTTCCTTGTTCATTAGTTTTATTTCTGAAAACCCATTTTGTGCCTCTGATTGAATTATGGGTTGGTCTGGGAACAAGATGCCAAACATGATTCCTTTCAAATTGATGTAGTTCATCATGCATAGCATTAATTCAATGTTCATCTTTTAAGGCACATTCAATGTTTTAGGGTTCTATTTGTGAAACAAGAGCAAACGAATTAAGTTCTTCTTCTAATCTGAAATGAGATCAAGTTCTAGGAGGTTCATTCAAGTTTCCAATAATATTTTTCAAGGGGTGATCCCTTATCACACGAATATTGGTGAGAGGATTACCTGAGTTGACACTTACCTCCCCCTGAATTCTTGTCCCTTCACTCTCACTTACAGTTCTTGGTTCTTCACTTTGACTTCTTTGCTCTTCTTTATTCTCCAGTATTTCTCCTTCATCAATGCTCCTACAAACATCTTTTTTAGTCATATCAGATATCTCATCAAAGATAACATGAGGAGGTTCTTCAACAGTTTCAATTTTCCTATTATAAACTCTATATGCTCGAGATTGTTCAGAATATCTCAAAAAAATCCCTGGTTCACTTTTAGCTTCAAATTTATCAAGGTCAATTTTAGAGTTTACATGAATAAAACATTTTGACCCAAAGACCTTGAAATAAGCAAGTGAAGGTTTCTTACCTTTCATTATTTCATATGGTGTTTTTTTTGTAGAAGGTCTTACCATGGCTTTATTAATGATGTAACAAGATATGTTTACAGCTTTAGCCCAAAACCTTCTTGGCAAGTTGCTTTCCACCAGCAGAGTTCGAGCCATCTCCACCAAAGTCCTATTTTTTCTTTCGACTACTCCATTCTGTTCTTGAGTTCTTGGTGATGAGTATCGGTGGTTTATGCCATTTTCCCTGCATAAATCATCAAATTGTGAATTTTCAAATTCACCACCATGGTCTGATTGAATGTTGGAGATAGAGTACTTACCGTCTTGTTTTATTCTGTTGAAAAATTCCTGAAATTCACTGAAAGCTTCATTTTTGTGAGTCAAGAAAAATATCCAATTATATCTAGAAAAGTCATCTACAATAACAAATCCATATCTTCTTCCAGTTAAGCTAGCTGATCTAGTGGATCCAAATAGATCCATATGTATTAGCTCATAGGGTTTTGAAGACATGTTTTCAGTTCTTGATTTAAATAACTTTCTGGTCTATTTACCTTGAGTACATGTCTCACATGTTCTATTGTTTTTCTTAAAGGAGATTTCAGGTAGACCCTTGACCATACAAAATTTTGTCAATTTATGCAGCACATTATAACTTGCATGACCTAACCTATGATGCCAAAGCCATGTTAGGTCATCTTTATTTACAGTGAGACATAGATTGAGGTAGGCTGCATAATCTAAATCTACTATGTAGATATTATTGACCCTTTCACCAATGAATTTTACTTTTTCAGAATTTGGTTCAAAAATGGTGCATGCATGAGATTCAAAAACAACTCTATGTCCCTTATCACAAAGCTGACTAATGCTTAGAAGATTATATGCTAAACCTTCTACAAGCAGAACATCTTCAATGCAGCAAGATAAACACTTACCAATATTACCTGATCCAATGATTTTGCCTTTAGTATTTCCACCAAAAGTAACATGACCTTCATTCTTTTCAACCAACAAGCAGAATTTATCTTTGTCTCCGGTCATGTGCCTTGAGCAGCTACTATCAAGGTGACATCTGTTATGAGTGGCTACCAGGTATTCCTGCAAAAGTAATCAGGCAAAAATTCTTGGAACCCAAAACTGATTGGGCCCCATAACACTAGTCAACTCATTCAAGCAGGATATCAAATGTTTAGGTATCCACATTTGTCTTTGTGTTGTGGATTTTGTAATTTTTAGTTTATTCTACTTGTTGTGTGCAGTTTGAGGTTTTGTTGGCTTTAGCCTTTGTGCAGCATGGGAATTTTTATGCCAATTTTGGAACCAAAGAGCATTAGGATTCGAGGGTGCCCTAGTGAATCTAGGTTGAACAAACTTGGGATTGACAAATCCATAAGAGTTCTAATTATTAGGGGACCTAAACCTAGATTGCATTGATGCGCTCCTAGTGTGACTTTGATGCATCCATAGTGAATGAAAGTTTTGGAATTCATGTTGCGTCGACCTCATTTGGTGATTGCCTCGACCTGTCCTACCCAGGTTGTGATGAATAAGGTTTTGGATTGGTGAACGCCTAGATGCATCATGGTGATCGCATCGACCTGAAGGGTACCTGCTCTAACCCCAGTTTCCAAAAGGTTGAAATCTAGATGATATATGCGTCGGTGCAGTGTGGTAGACACGTCGACCTATCTGTATTGGCTGGGTTGTTTTGGTCATGAGCTTCCATGCACTTGGGATCTAAAGGATTGACTATTGTCCTGACCCTTGGACTTAGGTACAGTAGTATGTATTCATGGTTCTCTATGTGCCTCTACCTTCCCTTTGCCCTTATCCTTGGCACTCACATTTTCTTGTTGATTATTCTTATCAATTTTTCCCTGACTATTTTCCTCACAGTTCATTCTTATCAATGGATTGAGTTTTTTTTTCCTTTTTCAGCAACAAATGAGATAGTCTTAACATCAAACCGTTTCTTATTAGTTGGATTAAACCCCAACCCTTCTCTTCTGAAATTCACTTTTGTTCCAAGAATTGCATTCAGATTTTCTGTTCCTTGAGTCATAGCCTCAAGGGAATTCTGTTTATCATTATTTTCTTTTTCCAAATTTTCAATGGTTTTTTTCAGTTCTTCATTCACTCCTTTAATTGCTTTACATTTCTCCAAGGCAGTATTAGTTTCTTCTTTGAATTTTTGCATTCTAATATTTAATTCATCAATGACATTTTCAAGTTTTCATTCTCACATTTCATTTCATTCATCATGTCTTTGAATTGATCTGTTTCAGCAGCAGACTTTTTCAATTTAGAGTTTTCATCTTCTAAACATGTAATTCTATCATTTAATGAAGCGTCATGAGCAGGAGAATTTACTTTCTTTTTCAATTGTCTATTCTCTCTACGAACATCATATTACTTATCTAAGATTTCTGCATATGTCTCTTCCCAATCACTATGGGTGTAATGTTTGAAAGGAGAAGTTACCTCTTCATCTTCTATTTCCTCATTTTCTCTTCTGGCCATCAGACACAGCTTCTCTTCCTTCTCATCTTCAGATGAACTCACTTCACTATCATCTTCTTCATCATCGCTCCAGGTACTGACCATAGCCTTGGCTTTCTTGTTCTTCCACTTGGGATGTTTCTCCTTCTGAAGCTCGGGACAGTCAGCCTTCAGATGTCCTGATTTCCTGCAATTATAGCAAACCACACCGTCAGTCATTTCGACATTTTAAAATTTATATCTAGACTATTTTCTATCAGAGAAGTACTTTCTTTTGAAGCTCTTACCTTCCTTCTTAAGAAACTTTTTAAACTTTCTAGTCAGCATAGCGAACTCACCTGAGTCTTCTTCTGAGCTAGCTGAACTATGCTCGCTAGATGACCCTTTGTTATTTGAACTTACTTTGAGCGCAAGGGGCTTCTTCTTCTTATCATGGTCCTCGACCCTTTTCAGATTCCGCTCGTATGTCATCAGAGAGTCGATAAGTTCATCAACCGTGGTGGTCGCCAGGTTCCTTGATTCCTCCACTACAGTAGCCTTGGTATGCCAGACTGGAATCAGAGATCTGAGTATCTTCCTGACCAGCTCGTAATCACTGTAAACTTTGCCTAGACTCTTCAGGCTGTTAGTGAGCTGCATCAGCCTAGCATACATCTCAGAAATATTTTTGTCAGATTTCATCTTAAATGCTTCATATTCAGAAATCAGCATATTAGCTTTAGTTTCTCTTACCTCTGAGGTTCCATCATATATTACCTGTAGTCAATCCCACATTTCTTTCGCTGTGGAGTAGGAGGAAACTCTGGAGAACTCCGTAGGATGTAGAGCGCACTGCATAATGTTCATTGCGATCCAATTCATATTATATCTTTTGATTTGATCCCGAGTCAGGTTGTCATCGTCCTCTGGAAGCTGGAAGGAACCTCTGCTAACTTCCTTCCATATCTCATGATCCTGATCTCTTAGGAACACCTGCATTCGGTTCTTCCAATACGCATAGTCAGTTCCGTTAAAATATGGAGGCTTATTAACGACATGACCTTCAGCCATATACCTCTTTGTATCCATTTCACCAAACTCTCCGAGATGTTAAGCCCTTGTAGGAGAGCACTAGCTCTGATACCAAGTGATATTCTAGGTCACTAGGATGATCTAAAGGGGGGGTGAATAGATCAACCTCAATTTTCATCCTATAGCAACCAAATGAAATGCGGAATGGAGATTGGTTGCGACTAACGCTATACAAATGATTTAGCTAAGGATTTAACAGATAAATGATGAGAGACCAAATAATCACACATGATGCAAGGATAATTTTAGGTGGTTCGATCTCAACTTTGAGATCTACGTCCACCCCTTACTCAATCGAGTAAGGATTCTGCTGAAACCATAGCTTAAACCCGCTGATCCATAGCTTCGGGGATGAATCCCTACAGACCGTTGAGCAATCACAGCTTGTTGTCCGAGGAACCAATCCTCGCCCGCTGAGCAATCACAGCTTGCTGTCCGAGGAACAAATCCTCGCCCGTTGAGCAACACAGCTTGCTCCGCTGCCTAACAGCTTGAAGAAAGATTCAAAGAGAAAATGAAAAGAACAAAACAAAACAGTGACAGAACTTTAAGACAATGTAGCTCAGATGAGCAGAAGACTCTAGATCTGATCTAGAAGTCGGAACCTCGATAGCTCTTCAAGAAATCTTCAGATCTCCGGTACTCTGTATTCAGTAGCTCTCTCTCATACTTCTGCGATGACCATTACACTCTCAGCTTCTCCTCTCTTCTCTGCTCTCTCCTCTCTAACTCTTCTCCTCTTAGCTCGATGGCTCTCTAGCTCACTCCTCTCTCACTTCTCTTTCTTTTCTTCCCAAACTTTTTTTTCTTTTCTCCTCTCAGACTCTCTTTATTTTCTCCTCTCAGCTCACTTCTCTCTGGCTCTTCTCTTATGCTCCTTTTTCTTCTTCGATCTCCCTCATATTGAGTCTGCGGGCAAGATGCCTTATATCCAGTTGGGATGATTATTGTGGTCCCCATAAGATTCCTTTTGGGCGTGTGGAGGGAACACTCCCGCCTAAACGGAATTCTAGAAGGTGCTGTTTTGAGAGTCCACGTGTCAGAACAAATCATTTGAGTAGCAACCACGTGGCATATCATTCTGTTGGATTATCCACCTTGGATCACGTGCCAAGCATAGTCACTTGTGATCCCACGTGAGCTGTTTGACTCTTAGACGAATTCTCCATTGAAGGTATTTGAGCAAGATCTGGGTGCTCTATGTCTTGATGTTCCTGCCAAAGTAGATGTGTAAATTCATTATCATCCTCATTATTGTGTAGTTTATGAGATATCATGATATGTGTTAAGGGAATGCAGATGTAAGCATTTTCATAAGGATTAGACAAGCATATGACAGAAAGCATGAGAAAGCATGAAATGATGCAGATGCATCGATGCATGCATTGACCTGTCTATTTAACATGGTGAGCAAATGTAATAAGATAGCAACAATATCAACGACCTGTATAAGATACAAGTTGACCTGATAACAGGATAACAAGAGATAAATGCACAAACATGTACAAATGCGTCGATGTAAAAACTAGGTGCATCAACCTATATATCAGACCTACTGAACACATGAAGTAAAACACATCAATTGACTCGACCTGTATAGTAGACAGGTCGACTTGACAGAACAATAGCTAGTACTACAGGTATTGCTGCATCAATGCGCTAACTTATTGCATCGACCTTACAGACTGACCACATGAACTACATCATCCACCTGAATGCACTAAATGCATGTGTATGCATTGACCTACTTGACTGTGAAATGCGTGGATGTATCGACCTGATACTGCAGACACTAGCAACCTTTCTACCACAGCATCGACCTAACTTGTCTAACACATGATTATGCATCGACCTGATAGAAGATAACCACTACATGTGCATCGATCTGATTAGTCTAATTAATATAGATGCATCGACCTGTATAAGTATGGATGCATCTTAATAGACTTATTCAGACATGAAGAAATGACATGTCAACACACAGTTTTTGCCCATCATCAAAACCAAATACCAGACCCAGTTTATTGCCTTCATGGTCTAGGGAGGACACAACAAAAATTTGCATGAGCGTGTTTCTAGGATCCTTGTAATTTTCCATTAATTTTTGTGTCTTCTGACTCATGAAATTTTTGATAAACATCAAAGTGCTACTATTCATGCCCTAAAAAAGAAAATGAATACTATTTTGTATCTAAAAGCATACCTGCCCGATGCTTGTTAACCTGTAAATTGAAAAGAATTAACGTCTGCTTGAGCAGACGTGTATTATGTGAATAGCACCTCTTTACAGAGACGCTAATTCCTGTCCAATTTATTAAAATTGAAATCATGAATTAATGTCCGATCATATGGACGTTATTTAAGGAACTGGCACCTCCGTACACGGACGTCAATTATAAATAATTTTAATTGATTATTGAAAATTCAAGAATTGGCGCCTCTTCCCAGAGACGCGAATTTGTAACTTGATTATTTAAAACTCTGCTAATAAAGAATTGCACAGTGACGTGTATTCTTTAATTGACGCCTTCTTTGATTGACGCGATTTCTTGTCTCACAGTCCTATCGCAGTTTTGATCCATACCACAGGTCTTTTGGCACTATTGTCTCATGGCCAAGATGGAGTCCATGTTTCACAAGTTTTATGCTGATACCCTATTTCTTGGAGATTGAATGACCTTCCGTCGGATATTCCTTCCGTCGGATTGAAAATTCTCTCTCTAAGGCCTCTATAACTCTCCGCTAGCCTTGGAATCCCTCAAGACGGCCGAGCGGGTTGTACCCCTAAAATCAATGAACCGCTGTCTTGTCATGTCACTCTGAAGAAACATGACGCCCTAGCTATCATGGAGCGCTGTTTCTGGTGTTTTATGAGAGTCATGTCATTGTCTGGAATTAGCGTCCAGTACAGTTGATGCCATATTGGGATTTAGCATCCATCATAGTTGACGCGACTTCTTTCGTGTCTGTACTGTTCACAGAATTAGCAACCACTACAGTAGACATGTATTCTGTAATTGGTGGCGGCCTAAGTGGATGCCAATTTATCCCAGATTCATGAGTGTCCTATTTTTCATGAGAGATTTATCGCAAAGTCAGCTCTACATAAGTTCTACCCTTGAATTCCATGAATCTACCTTAATGTTCCTGCAATGGTTTATTCCTTTGGAACTCTATTGGCTATAAACTATAGTGGATGTCTAGATATTTACACGACTCAATGCCTGACGTTAATGGGGCCCGGTCTGGTCTTGGGAGGTGCACCCGAAAGTACTTGTATCCATGAGAACTATATTGACCATGGTGTGGCATTGCACTGAAGTGCACCACTTTCTAGATTACTCTATGGCATTCTACTCTCTCTCTCCCCCCCCCTCTCTCTCGTGACATGAAAATACATGATATTACTTGACATGTTTTACTCGACATGGTACTTGCTAAAATTTAAATAGCCAATTCTCATGACGTGACTTGATATTACATGCTTGATATCCTAGTTAACTTTGCTTGATTTATCTTGAAATCTTGCTAGTTCAACTCTATTACCTCTATTATTCCTTGTTCCATATTATCTTGAGTACATTCATTCATAGCCATAATGCATTTCATGTAACATGTAATTTACTTAAAGCAAGCTTGCTATTGAGATATAATTCCTACTAAGCGTTCGCTCATCTAGTGTTTCCCTTAATTTTTCAGGTAATACTGATGATGAGACTCAATCGGATGGAGATGGACAAGAGTGATGAGTGTAGAGGTATCCCGGATATCATGTTTGATCGTCGAGTCATGTCTTTTGTTTCCTTAGTCAATCTTTGTAATTTTTCCTTTATTGAGTCTAGTGACTTTGGAAGTATTGATAGTTGTACTTTGGAAGTATTAGTTTGATGAATAAATTGGACTAGGTTATTTCTCTTTAGTGCACTCTGTCTATGTGTTGATTACCTTGCGCTCTGATAGACATGAATGATATAAACTCGTCACGCACTCCTGAGTTCCTTCCGCGCTCGGGACTTGACAACTAAATACCCCAATTTACATTTCCAAGGTGAAAACCAGATTTCCCAGGGAAAAATGACCATTAATGTAGTGGGTCGATCGACCTAACACAGGGGTCGGTCGACCGAACCACCCTGGTGCCCAGGTCGCACAAGCATCGGTCGACCAAACCCAAGGGTCAGTCGACCTGCTGCCCCAATCGGTCGACCAGACCCCCAGGTTAGTTGACCGAACCACCCTGCACCTGCCCCCGCACCCTGCCAGGAACCGGTCGATTGACCCATCCGATTGGTTGACCGATTCTGACGACAGCAGAGTAGGACGACCCTCTAAGGGTCCCGTTCCATGCCCGACTGGCCCTATTGCGAGCGGGAAGCATGGGCAATCGATCCCTGACCCAAGGCACACCCATTCAAATCCAATAATGCATAAACCGACCTCCGAATCAACGAATCCGTTGCTCACCCCGAAACATGCTCATATCTCGTAACATGAAAGAAACCCGCTCATTCTCACTCAAATTAGTACCGAATCCAGGGATAAATGCGGGAGAAGTAGTTAGGATCTATCCCCCTACCTCTCTTGAGGAAACTACATTCTATGGACGTCGAATCTCCAAGAAATGCCACATTCGCTCGAACCTGAACCTCGAACTCACGAGCATGTCGTGCCGAGCCATAGCCTCTGGCTCCTCACATCCATCCCCACCGCTCGTAGCCCACACCGCCCTCGATCTCGCCCACTACCGTCCTCCATCTGCCACCGGAGAGGTGGAGGGAGAGGGAGAGAAATGAGAGTGTAAGAGGGAGAGAACGGGAGAGTGAGGAAGAAAGGTGGGGGGTTTTAAGATATGTTTTAGTTTTTATTTTTATTATTATTTTTAAAATTCACTTTAACTCTAAAAATTTTTGAAACATACATTCTGACATAGAAAATTATCGAGAAAAAGTAAGGCCGCTCAACACGCCATCATGGACACGATATGAGACCCGAAGACATTACAATCCTCCCCTCTTATAGAAATTTCATCATCAAAATTTGGGACAATGCACATAACTCTGTTGGGACGCTAAAGGGTGATCTAGAGGGGGGTGAATAGATCAATCACCCGTTAAAAATTACTGCAGCAGAATCAAATGCGGAATGAAAACTTCTACTGAACAGATAGTGGGCACAATGCGAATGCCACCCAGAACAGATGAAGAACCGTCCTAAGCATACATCTACTGTGCGAAGATAGAAATATAGAAGCTAGGCAAACCACAAAACAATCACACAGTAGACAAAGGCTTTTAGGTGGTTCGGTCCTCCAGACCTACATCCACCCCACACTCAACCCGAGTGTGGCTTACTGCTGACTCACAGCTTGAACCGCTGGGCCTCACAGCTTGCCTACAACACGCTGAGCCTCACAGCTTGCTATCCGAGGTACCCACCTCGCCTGCTGAGCCCCACAGCTTGCTGTCCAGAGGAATCCTCCTCTGCAAAACCCGCTGGGCAATACAGCTTAGCCGTCCAGTGGAATCCACCACTGCAAGTGCTGCCACACAGCTTGAACACAAGAGTTTCGAAAAAACAAAACAAAAGACAAACGGAAGATAAAAGAAATGTATCCCTGCAGGGAATATAGCTCAACCAAGTGAGCAACCTCAGATCTGGTTTTGAACCAAAGATCTGAGGAACGAACTCCTTCTCTCTCTCTCTCTCTCTTCTTCTTCTCTTCACACTCTGCTCGAGCTCTCTATCTCTCACTTTTTCTCTTCTGCTTCTTCTCTCTTTCTTTTCTTCTTCTTCTCTTTTCTCTGGATCGAACAGCTCTCTATTCTTTCTCTCTGCTTCTGCTCTTCTGCTTTTCACCTTCTGCTTCGATCATCTTCTTCTATGGAAGAGGACTTGTTTATATAGCAGCAACAGCAGCAGCAGGCGTGTGCTCTCCACGTTTCCCGCCCAGCAATTTGGACCACGTGGCAGCATCCAATGGAGTGTCAGAATACGTGTCCTTATCTGGATACCTTGTCCTTCTCGGATCACGAGCCAGGTACCTGGGATTACGTGCCCCTCATTAGCTACTTCAGTCTGATGTATAGAGTTCTCCGTTCACGTGCTCAATGACAGCAATCTGACTTGCTGCGTCGACGCTGTCAATCAATGGCGTTAACGCATTGATGCGTTCCAGTGAACAAACAGCCTATACTTTTTAACTACTGCGTCGATGCTTCCAACCCGTGGCGTTGACGTAGTGAGGCATTCCAGTAGCCATTAGCCTCGTCTCTTTAGCTACTGCGTCGACGCTTCCAACCCGTGGCGTTGACGCAGTGGAATAGACTGTGAAGCTGAAAGCTTCTTCAACTGCTGCGTCGACGCTACTTGCTTGTGGCGTTGACGCAGTGGAAGATATCGTGAAGGTTTCGTCAACTGATGCGTGGACGCTTTAAGCTCCCAGCGTCGAACCTGTTCCCTTCAGCAACAAGAATAAAGACATAAGATTTAAGTATGTACATTGCAGTGTATATACTTCGTTGTATAGACTTGTGAAGGCGAAAGCAATGTACAGACTTGCCCAATGTGTTGACTTCAACAAAGGAGGCAACGGCTGTATGGACTTTAAATCCTAAAGGCATTGTATAGACATAATGCACTTAAAGGCTTCATGCGAAGGAAAGCATTGTATATACTTGAGGAGTTGACGCTGCAAGAAGGATGAGTTGACGCTGCATGAAGCATGAGTTGACGCTGCATGAAGCATGGATAGTGTACAGACTTTGCCCACTTATGGACTTCATGTAATGCAAGCGAATGTGAAGACTTCAGTGTATAGACTTTAGAAGTCGAGTGCAATGTATAGACTCCATGAGACTCTAGTGTAGACAGACGATGTAAAGAGTTCTCAGTTCAGCCGTCAGTGTGTAGACTTGAAAGTCTTGAAGCCAATGTATGGACTTGAGAAGCTGAGGCCAGTGTACAGACTTGCCACCGACCATTGTGTAGACTTGATCAGCATAAGGCATAGTATAGACATCAACTCTGCACATCGAATGTATGGACTTCAAGTGTGAAGACCATTGTAGAGACTTTGGTTTCGAAGACAATGTGCAGACATCGAGTTTGAAGACCAATGTCCAGACTTCAAATATCAAGACGCTAACAAAGACGGAGGACTCTATACAGACTTTGAGCGATGTATGAAGCAAAGCAAGAGCTCTTTCAAAACAATTCCAATGCGTCAACGCATTGAGTCCACTGCGTCGATGCACCAGTTGACACATTTTATAGACCAGCTCTGGGACAGACCAGTGAGTTGACACAATGATCCCATGCGTCAACGCATCATGCAATACTCATGCAAATTCATGAATTCAATGCTGTATATCAGACATAGTCCTATGCAATCATATCAGCAGCCATATTCAAAACACAATATCATAATGCACTGACTGTGTTGCAATCATCAAAACAAATCAGCATGCTATCATCAAAACACAATGCACATGCTTGTGCCTAAGAGGCACAACATTCTCCCCCTTTTTGATGATGGCAACACAATGTGACAATGTGACAGTGAGTCACACGCAAGATTTTCTCCCCCTTTGACATGATCAAAAAGAGAAAAATAGTAAAAATACGAGTGCAAAGTGTATTATGCATGCCAATCCTTCAGAACATTCTTCCACTGAATGTAAGACTCCCCTGAATTATTTCTCCCCCTAAATAATAGCTCCCCCTATGAGAAGGAAGAGAAGGTAGGAGGGTCACTTGACAACAGCTGAATCATAGGTTCAGAAGGGAAGTATGATTATAAACAACTGTTAAAGTATAAGAATCAGCAACATACAATTTTGACAAAAATTCAGGTTTAACAGTGATAAATCTAGAGTAAAACATTTGACCCCTGAACAAGAGTTTATAGATTCCATTTATAGCAATGAATCTAGGGCACATGGTATTAATAGATAAGTCAGAAATAATACCTTTATGTGATTAAACAAGGAAATTCAAGAGAGACAACTTGAACATGTATTGATAAAAATAATTTTCACTCATTGACTTTTGATTTTTCGAAGGGTTACAGCAGTTTGATTTTCACCTTTGAATTTCAGAACTTGAACTAAATGAATAGATCAGTGGCATTTATGCTGTTGACATTAGGTGTACACCTTGATCAGAGGTAGGTACCCCCAGTTACTAGGCATAAACTACTAGACCTATTTCAGATCAGAACCCACAAGGGATAGTCTTCACTTTTGACATTAAGGGTACACCTTGATTAGAGGCCAGTACCCTCAGTTACTTGGTGAGGACTCCCCATATAGATTTGACCCTTTGAACAGAGATATTCTGAAGCACTTCATGACTATGAGTTCTCCTGCTTCATTGGAGGAGATCACAGTTTCTCAGTGCAATCAGCCATTGCTCTGTCACAATGTTCAGTTCTTTACATTTATGATCTTATTTACTGCTGCCCTTAATTCTTTTAGAGTGATTGTTTGAAAAACATTACACACTCTTGTTCACCTGTTCTAGACATTTCCAGTTCAACACATTTAGGCATTAAAAAAACTTTTTCTATTTTAGCCATGAGACAAAGATTAAGAGCTATAAAAGTTTTCTTTTATCTAAATTCTGAAGTGCAGACACTTAACTCTTCAATTTATAAAGGTTAAACCTTTAATTCCTTTCAATTTGTAAGAGTGATTCTTATAAGTGAACACTTGCAATAATCATAACTCAATATATTAAACCAGAAATAATTGTTGTTGCTCAGTGAAAATGATGGGGAAAAGATAGCAATAAGCATTATGATCCAAGAGCATCTGATGTCAAAGAATATGAATGAATTGAGTGGGGACTATGAGGAGTGAAAAGGATTCAAAGAATTGAACTAAACTCACAGCACCCCCTGACACCATGATGCAAAATATATGCAATGCAATACACTATTCTACATGCTGAGTATGCAACAAATCTGATAATGATGACCAAGCGACAGCATACAAGCTCCCCCTGTCTATATGCATGAAATGTATTGAAATCACATCACATGATATCAAAATTTGCATTCGAATATGATTCATACAAATTAGACAGAAGAGAATTACCATTAGCATGATTGTTCAATTCATATTGCAGAAGCTTCAGTTTAGCACCAACAAATCAACATGTATGCATATGCAATTTCAGACAATCATCTATATGCAAATCATGTAGGATGAAAGTTCAGAAAATCCAAACCTGACAATGATGATATGCAATCATTTCAAGTTTATGCACCCAAGTCATGAACATTTTTATACTTTTCAGATTTTTTAACATATGATGATATGCATTACACGACATGCAGACTACAACAATAAGTAAATGATAGTCATGCAAATGATATATGCAAATATTAGACACATGCATTGACTATGAACATGGTTGTGTAGTGCATCTAGTATCTTATGTACACATGCAATAACTGGCAAGAGAATAGCATTGAATTTGAGTAGAATTAAATTCAATAGCTGAGTATGGAATACAGACAGATCAGCTAGACAAGAATAGAATATCAGACATCAAACAATCAAATCAACATGACTTTCTCAATTCAGTTCTGAAGGTAAATCACTTAGCTACTTTACCAGACTGATTTATTTTTACCTTTGGTGTTGCACCAGATTTTTTGACAAGGCCTCCAATTTCTTTCAGCTCTTAGGATTTTGGCCCTGCCTCTTGTCATATGCCTGAAGTAGCTTTTTCTGTTTCATCAGTTTGTTCCCGACTACCAGACATACCTACAAACACACTTAGGGAGCAGGTTTTGGAACCCAAGATATTTTGGGCCCCAAGGTAGAACCAGACACTTGAGAGTGAAACCATGACAACAGCTGTTTGGGGATCCACATTTGTGTAAAGATGGAAGGTTTGGGGGATTCTACAGCTTGAGAGTTCTTTTTGTCATTTTTCTTTTTCTCAGCACCAACAGGTTTAGTTTTCTTTTTCTGGTGCTTTGATGGTTGTTGTGTAGTCCTGGCATTCATTTTATTAAAAACGTTTTTGTTTTTCTGCCAGTGCCTTGGCCAATGAGTGTACTGGAAGTTGTGTTCCAAATTGGTCCTAGGCTGACCATAGAACCCCTGGTGACTAGGACTCCATGTCCTAAACTGACTATCCCATCTCCTAGCTGGCTGAGGTCTATATGGCTGATACCAAGTGGGGAAATTCTGATATCCAGACCTCATATATGTAGGGTTCCACCCAAACCTATTAAGTGGTTGAGGATGAATGTTATGATAGACTTGGACTCTAGGGAAATAGGGATGAGCAAATGGGTTCCTAGCTGCACTTGGTCTCCCTGCCACCTTTGACCCTCTAGGTTTCTGAACTGACTTATATTGGGTCTTTTTCTGAGCAGTTGATGGTGATGGAGACTTAGCAGCCTTGGGCTGGGGTTTTGATGTGCTAGCTGGCTGACCCCTAGCCTTGGACTTATCCTTGGAAGAAGAGCATGCAGCTCTAGGCTCTACAACTTTCTGCTTTCCCTTGTCCTTAGCATTGGACACTTTTGATTTAACATTATTGAAGGCAAATTTTTCATTGACCATTTTTATGAGTGGTCCTCTATTCTTTTCTCCCACACATGAAATGGTTTTCAATTCAAAGCTCTCTTTAGCTGAGGGATTAAAACCAAGACCCTCCTTTCTGAAATTAACTTTTGACCCTAGCAAGGCATTTAGATTTTCAGTTCCTTGGGTCATGCTTTCAATGATTTTCATTTTTTCAGAATTTTCATTTTCCAGATTTTCAATAGTTTTCTTTAATTCAGCATTCACTGACAAAACAGCTTCATATTTTTCATTTGAAGTCTTTATTTCATTTTCAGACTTCTGAATTTTCAATTTCAATTCATCAACAATATTTTTCAGCAAATTATTTTCTTTCCTACAATCAATCACAACATGCTTTAATTCATCAAAATCAGAACATGCATTTTTCAATTTGTCATTCTCTGATTGTAAACATGCAACTTTATCAGAAAGAGTTTTATCATTAACCAGAGAATTCATTTTCTTCTTTAAGAGTCTGTTTTCCTTCTTAATATCATTAGCTTTATCTAACAGTTCTCCATAAGCATCTGCCCAATCAGAAATAGTGTAATGTTCGAAAAGGGATGATACCTGATCAGACTCTTCTTCTTCTTCTCCATTCCTGGCCATCAAGCAGATGTCCTTTTCTGATTTTCCACTATCTGAGGAAGTGCTCAGTGTGCCTTCTTCCTCATCACTCCATGTACTGACCATGGCCTTCCCCTTTGGCGCTTTCTTCCATGGTCTTCCTTTCATTTTCTGTAACTCTGGACAATCAGCCTTTATATGACCTGTCTTCCTGCAATGATAACAAGCATTAACATCAGATTTTTCAGCAGGATTAAATTTATACCTGTTTTGCTTCCTGCTGTGGTATTTTCTGTAGAGATTCTTCCCTTCTCTTCTAAGAAATCTACTGAACTCTTTTGTGATCATAGCTATTTCATCCTTTTCAAGATCTGATCCAGATGAATTCCGATCACTGGATGATCCAATGCTGCTGGACTATTTTGAGCAGCTATGCTTGGCCTTCAGAGCAATAGGCTTCCTGTTTTCGAGCTCTTCAGCTTGTAGTAAATTCATCTCGTACGCCATCAAGGAACCTATCAGCTCATTGGGTTTCATCTTTTGTAGATCTTTTGACTCCTCAACCACAGTTGCTTTGGTATGCCATATAGGAGTCAACGATCGAAGGATCTTCCTTACAACTTCATGATCAGTATAACTCTTTCCCAGATTTCTTAGACCATTTGTGATGATGGTCAGACGAGCATACATTTCGGTCACTGTCTCACCAGGCTTCATCCGAAATGCTTCATACTTTGACACTAGCATATTTGCCCTCGTCTCTCTCACTTCAGATGTTCCCTCATAGATAACTTCGAGGGTATCCCACATCTCCTTCGCTGTCTTGCAGGATGACACTCTGTCAAATTCAGTGGGATGGAGTGCACACTGAATGGCGTTGATAGCGCTCCAATTCAGAGTAGATTTTCAGACTTCTTCTCTGGTCCATAATTCCTCATTCTCATGTAGCTCATAAGGACCTTTGCTCACAATTTTCCATACCTCGTAATCTTTGGCTCTGAGGAAGACCTGCATCCGGTTCTTCCAATATGGGAAGTTGGAACCATCGAAGAATGGTGGCTTCGTAGTGGACTGACCCTCTGCTGTTAGCCCTCTAGCATCCATGGCCAATCCTCTTTAGGATGTTAGTCCTGCACAAAGAGTTAGGCTCTGATACCAATTGTTGGGACGCTAAAGGGTGATCTAGAGGGGGGTGAATAGATCAATCACCCGTTAAAAATTACTGCAGCAGAATCAAATGCGGAATGAAAACTTCTACTGAACAGATAGTGGGCACAATGCGAATGCCACCCAGAACAGATGAAGAACCGTCCTAAGCATACATCTACTGTGCGAAGATAGAAATATAGAAGCTAGGCAAACCACAAAACAATCACACAGTAGACAAAGGCTTTTAGGTGGTTCGGTCCTCCAGACCTACATCCACCCCACACTCAACCCGAGTGTGGCTTACTGCTGACTCACAGCTTGAACCGCTGGGCCTCACAGCTTGCCTACAACCCGCTGAGCCTCACAGCTTGCTGTCCGAGGTACCCACCTCGCCTGCTGAGCCCCACAGCTTGCTGTCCAGAGGAATCCTCCTCTGCAAAACCCGCTGGGCAATACAGCTTAGCCGTCCAGTGGAATCCACCACTGCAAGTGCTGCCACACAGCTTGAACACAAGAGTTTCGAAAAAACAAAACAAAAGACAAACGGAAGATAAAAGAAATGTATCCCTGCAGGGAATATAGCTCAACCAAGTGAGCAACCTCAGATCTGGTTTTGAACCAAAGATCTGAGGAACGAACTCCTTCTCTCTCTCTCTCTTCTTCTTCTCTTCACACTCTGCTCGAGCTCTCTATCTCTCACTTTTTCTCTTCTACTTCTTCTCTCTTTCTTTTCTTCTTCTTCTCTTTTCTCTGGATCGAACAGCTCTCTATTCTTTCTCTCTGCTTCTGCTCTTCTACTTTTCACCTTCTGCTTCGATCATCTTCTTCTATGGAAGAGGACTTGTTTATATAGCAGCAACAGCAGCAGCAGGCGTGTGCTCTCCACGTTTCCCGCCCAGCAATTTGGACCACGTGGCAGCATCCAATGGAGTGTCAGAATACGTGTCCTTATCTGGATACCTTGTCCTTCTCGGATCACGAGCCAGGTACCTGGGATCACGTGCCCCTCATTAGCTACTTCAGTCTGATGTATAGAGTTCTCCGTTCACGTGCTCAATGACAGCAATCTGACTTGCTGCGTCGACGCTGTCAATCAATGGCGTTAACGCATTGATGCGTTCCAGTGAACAAACAGCCTATACTTTTTAACTACTGCGTCGACGCTTCCAACCCGTGGCGTTGACGCAGTGAGGCATTCCAGTAGCCATTAGCCTCGTCTCTTTAGCTACTGCGTCGACGCTTCCAACCCGTGGCGTTGACGCAGTGGAATAGCCTGTGAAGCTGAAAGCTTCTTCAACTGCTGCGTCGACGCTGCTTGCTTGTGGCGTTGACGCAGTTGAAGATATCGTGAAGGCTTCGTCAACTGATGCGTGGACGCTTTAAGCTCCCAGCGTCGATTATGTTCCCTTCAGCAACAAGAATAAAGACATAAGATTTAAGTATGTACATTGCAGTGTATATACTTCGTTGTATAGACTTGTGAAGGCGAAAGCAACGTACAGACTTGCCCAATGTGTTGACTTCAACAAAGGAGGCAACGGCTGTATGGACTTTAAATCCTAAAGGCATTGTATAGACATAATGCACTTAAAGGCTTCATGCGAAGGAAAGCATTGTATATACTTGAGGAGTTGACGCTGCATGAAGGATGAGTTGACGCTGCATGAAGCATGAGTTGACGCTGCATGAAGCATGGACAGTGTACAGACTTTGCCCACTTATGGACTTCATGTAATGCAAGCGAATGTGAAGACTTCAGTGTATAGACTTTAGAAGTCGAGTGCAATGTATAGACTCCATGAGACTCTAGTGTAGACAGACGATGTAAAGAGTTCTCAGTTCAGCCGTCAGTGTGTAGACTTGAAAGTCTTGAAGCCAATGTATGGACTTGAGAAGCTGAGGCCAGTGTACAGACTTGCCACCGACCATTGTGTAGACTTGATCAGCATAAGGCACAGTATAGACATCAACTCTGCACATCGAATGTATGGACTTCAAGTGTGAAGACCATTGTAGAGACTTTGGTTTCGAAGATAATGTGCAGACATCGAGTTTGAAGACCAATGTCCAGACTTCAAATATCAAGACGCTAACAAAGACGGAGGACTCTGTACAGACTTTGAGCGATGTATGAAGCAAAGCAAGAGCTCTTTCAAAATAATTCCAATGCGTCAACGCATTGAGTCCACTGCGTCGACGCACCAGTTGACACATTTTATAGACCAGCTCTAGGACAGACCAGTGAGTTGACGCAATGATCCCATGTGTCAACGCATCATGCAATACTCATGCAAACTCATGAATTCAATGCTTTATATCAGACACAGTCCTATGCAATCATATCAACAGCCATATTCAAAACACAATATCATAATGCACTGACTATGTTGCAATCATCAAAACAAATCAGCATGCTATCATCAAAACACAATGCACATGCTTGTGCCTAAGAGGCACAACAAACTCATGGGGAAGAACTCACCCAACGGGTAGGACCTCACGATCATATCACAAGCACCATATTCTCCATACAACCTTCTCTGAGGAACACCGGCAGACCAATACAACTAATAAGGCCCTCTTGTACCACCACACCAATCCATACCAATCCTTGGACCAATCGTGGTGCACATAGATAGATGAGTCTGACATTACGTCAGTTTCCTTGAAACCTAGTAGACACGAGCCACATCTGACATGCTCCGCACATGGAGAAAAATACACAATTCTATACACAACTCCTATCCATCATTGGGGAAATCCACGCCCAGCTATCCGCTCAGGACATCGGCTTCCTCAATTACCGATCGTCGAGTACTCCCTACAAGGAGCACAATCACATCTCTGACCATGAACGGAACTCACGTAGCTATCACCGCTGTCCGCAACGCTTCTGACGGCTCCATGCAACCAATGACTCTCACCTCAAGAGCAAAATACAACCAATGCTCACCGGTCCCAACGCCAATTTCTCACCGATCTCCACCAATACCCGTGGAACACCAACAATTAACTGCTTGAGACTTCACAATCCACATATTTTGAGAGTGCCCAGATAACTCAATTATCTCCTTTGACTACTCACGGCAGTCCTATAGAATCTCGTTCTTAGCACCATCACCCCTGGCCCTACATATAGATCATTCACCCTGATATATCAAGGCTGGTCAAATCACCATCTCAACTCTAAGCAACATATACCGGTGCCTCACGCCCAACGAAAAACCACTTAAATGAGAGGATAGCGTTTCGTACACATCATGATAGTCTCTGCGCACTTCCTTCCAAGCGGAAGAGTGCCTCCCCTTAAGTATTCCGATCATGTCGTTGTGGACAGACGTCATGGGGTATAGGAGAGGGGAGGGAAACACGTTACGCTGGGAAAACGCGGGAAAGGGACTCCCGGGGAGGGTTGTCTCTACCGGGTTTAGAGGCGGAAAATATACGGAACGAGAAAACCCACAGAATGGAAATGTACAACGAAATGAATTGACATAAAGAAATTACAGAATGGAAACCACCGCGGGGAATTACTTCCGTCCACGGGGTTTAAACAGAAATTAAAAGAACAAAATTGCGGAATGAAAAGGCTCCGCGAGGAATTACTTCCGTCGCAGGGACCTCCGCGAGGAATTACTTCCGTCACGGGGTTTTGACAGGAATTGAAGGAATTAAAATTACAGAATGAAAAGGCTCCATGAGGAATTACTTCCGTCACGGGCACCTTCGCGAGGAATTACTTCCGTCGCAGGGTTTAGATAGAAATTAAAGAAATAAAATGACAGAATGAAAAGGCTTCGCGAGGAATTACTTCCGTCGCAGGAACCTCCGCGAGGAATTACTTCCGTCCACGGGGTTTAAACAAAAGGAAAAAGTAACAGAAAAGAAAGGGGGAGGGGAAATGTGATCGCCAGGGGCTGAAAACCCCACAAGAAGTGTTTTGATCGCATTCGCCGCCGGAGCAGAAGTAGTGCGGGTCCTCTCTTCCTCTTCTGTCGGCCGGCCGACGAAGAGGGCTTCCTTCGGTTACCCTGATTTTGTTATTCTTTTCTTTTTTTTGTTTTAGCTTTTGTTGTTGTTTTTGGTTTTTGTTTGTGTTACCTTTATTATTTTTATTCTTTTATTTCTTTTAAAGAGACATGAGAAAATGACGAAAGAAATCGAGATGTAAAAGATAGAGAAAGAGAGTGAGATATAGAGAATTAAAATTATGAAAGACCACTGGAAGAATATATATATAGAGAGAAAGACTCTTTTTTAGACAAAGATAGAGAAGGACGGGGGTGGAGACTTAACAATAAATAACAATAGCAAGAAAGAGAACTAGAATAAGAAGGGGAAGGTGATGGTCGGGTACCTCAAAATAGGAGGGATGGTCGCGTTTCATCCCCGAACTGGGGATCACGTGAGTTCCTCCTCCTCCTCTTTCGGACGGCTGAGGGAGGGGGCTTTCCTTTGATGGTTCCCCTTGCAAAACAAGACAAAATAATAAATCAGGATAATGACAATGCAGCATCCATCCCTTGTGATGAATCTGGTGAAGACATGAACGAATACGCACCTGGTCGAGGTTGTTTTAAACCCCTTTGGACACCAAGGGTAGATGGATGATATGATGAATAAGTAAACAAGACTTTCTCGGGGAAAGAAATGCAATATGGATAATGCATGCATACAATGTAACTAGCGAAATAAAAATAAAGCAGGGCGAAGGGAGACGCGAGAACTTATTGGGGGAAGCTGTTGACAGGCTTTGGATGAGCTCCTTCACGATGAGGATGGCGCGAGCAGACGGCGTGCCGGAACAGCCTTCCTCGTGTACTCGAACACCCAGGAACTCGACTTCCTTTATTTCACGGGCCTCAACACAGACCGAACCGGAACCTCTCTTTTCAATCCGAACAGACCCCTACACACACTCACAAACGCATACGTACACAAACATACAAGCATACATACATGTATACATATGTATACATAGCTATATGCTATTCATTCAACTATGGAGAGAAAATGATGAAAATAACAAGAATACAAGTGGACACGTACTAAAAATAATAAGAAATATGAATATGGGAATATGTATACGGGAGAGATAAAGAAGGAGAAGGCTAGAGAGAGAAAGATGGGGAGAGAGAGAGAACTCTCCCTTTTATTTAGTGATCTTTTTTTTTGCAAGAAATTTAAGAAAATATAATGCAAATGGAGATAGAAAATGGTAAGAGGTGAAAGGGCTTAGAAAGAAATACTAGGAATAGAGAGAGAAAACATAAAGATAGGGGAGGATGAGGGTTTTATATTAATAGGATTATATGTAAGGGAGGGCCCTATCACGTGTGTGTGTGTGTGCATGGGTGTTAGAGAGAGAGGGGATTAGAGAGAAACCGTGAGAGAGAGGGGGTGCGATGGGGGAGAGAGAAGAAAAGGGGGGAGATGTGATAATATACATGTATATATATATATATGTTAACAAAAGAAAGAGAGAGAGGGAGAGGAAGAGAGAGATAGAGAGAGGGAGAGAGAGATCGTGGGAGAGAGTGATTAAGATAATAAAAAAAATTAAAATAAAGAGAGGGAGAGCCAGAGAGATCGAGTGAGAGAGAGATTTAAGAGAAAAAAAAATAAAATAAAGAAAGAGAGGGAGAGAGAAGGCGGGAGTGAGAAGGTGAGAGACAGAGAGAATGAGAGGGAGAAAGAAAGAGTGAGAGAGGGAGTAAAAAAGGAAAAAAAATAAAAGAAAGAAAGATGGAGAGAGAGAGAGAGCCGCGGGGGAGGGGAGAGAAAGAGAAAGAGAGAGAGAGAGAGAGAGAGAGAGAGGGGGGGGGGAGAGGGAGAGAGATTGCGAGAGTGAGAGAGAAATAGGGAGAGAGAGGGGAAACTGTGAGAGGGGGAGAGAAAGAAGTGGGAGAGAAACAGGGAGAGAGTGGGGAAACCGTGGGAGGGGGAGTGAGAAAGAAGTGGGAAAAATAAAAAAAATAGAAAGAGATGAGAGAGAGTTCGAGATAGAGAGAGAGAGACCCACGGCAGGGCGAGAGAGAGAGAGAGAGAGAGAGAGAGAGACGCGAGAGGGAGGGGAAAGAAAGAGAGAGAGAGAGAAAGAGAGAGGAAGAGAGAGATAGAGAGAGGATGAGAGAGATCGTAGGAGGGGGGAGAGGAGACGGAGGGGGAGAGAAGACGCGGAGGGAGAGAGAGAAAAAGAGAGAGGGAGAGGAGAGACGGAGGGGGGAGAGGAGACGGAGAGAGAGAGAGAAGAGACGGAGGGGGGAGAGGAGACGGAGGGGGAGAGAGAGAGAGAGAGAGACGGAGGGGGGAGAGAGACAGGAGAGGACGGTGGCGGGGGCGTCATGGGGAGACGACGACGGCAGCGGCGGCGGCGATCGGCGGTGCGACGGGCGGGTGTCCGGCGGCGGCGGGCTCGCTGGCATGCAAAGGGGGACGGCGGCGGTGCAGTGGGCGTGGGCGGTCGACGGGGGGCGTGGACGACGATCGCGGCGACGGTGGTGGTGTGCAGGGGGGCGACTGCGGTGAACTGCAGGTGGTGGTCGGGAGGGCGACGGCAGCAGCGGCGAGGGGAGGTCGACCGAGGCGTGGACGTCCGTGGGCGGCCGCGGCGGGCTACAGGGAGGCGACGGCGGCGTGCGCGTCTGGGGTGGTGGGCAGCTGCGGCTGTCGGAGGTGGTCGTGGGATGACGGGAGTGAGAGAGGGGGGGAGCTGCGATGGCAGGAGGCTTCTGCCCGTTGACCGGAGGGAGATGGGGAGGAGGATGCGAAGGTCTATGTGGGCGTCGGTTGTGGGGGCTGATAGGGTGGCGGTGTGGGAAGTGGAGGAGGCCGTGGGTGTGGGTCTGCGTGATGGAGAGAAAAGACGTGAGAGGAAAGATGGAGTGAGAGAGGGTGAGGGAGAGGCTTGCGGCCAGGCGGAGATGGAGGAGTGGGCTCGGTGGCAGGTGCGAGAGAGAGAAAGAGACGGGGAGGGCGACAACGGTGGACGCTATGAGGAGAGTGGAGGGCTGAGGGGTGCTCGATGCCAGGTTGAACGTGGTGGTGAGATGGGAGAGGGGTCGACTGTGGGGGCTGCGATGGTGTTGGCTGGGTGTTAGCAGAGGAAGGGGGAGAAAAATGGGAGGGTGGTTGCTACGGTGGTGCCGAGGGAAAAGGGAGTGAGAGAGGTGGGTTTGAGAGGAGGCATGTATCAGTGTTAGAGAGGGGGTGGCTGTCGGTTCTTACGTGAGTGGGTGGGGAGATGAGAAGGGAAAAAAAATGGGAGAAGTGGTTGTCCAGGGAATGAGAGGGTGGTTACGTAAGAGTTGTGAGGAGAGAAGAAAACTTCCCTATGTGAGTGAGAATGAGAGTGGGCCAGAGAGAGAGGGGTGGTTCTCGGGGAGAAGGAAGGAGAGAGAGAGAGTATTAAAGAGAGGGGGCAAGATCCGGATAAGGTGGGAAGAGAGTAAGAAAAGTAATAAAGGATGGGGTCAAGTTTATTAAAATTTATTTATTTATTCTTAGAATAAGAAGGGGCCAAGCCCATTATCACATGAGCCCATTAACACTTAATGAGCTTCCCTTTATTTATTTATTCTTAGAATAAGAATGGGCCAAGCCCATTAACACACATATTTTTTTGTATTATTATTATTTTTATTTTTTTTATGTAGAAAAGAGAATAGCCACAAGCCCATTAATAGGAGTCTTATTAAGAAACGACAATTGAGGTTTACCAGATAAAAATTAGAGGTCACTCAACTAACTTAACCGTGCGAACCACTTTGGGACGTCTCAGTGTAATATGGGATCTGCTCATCGTAATGCTAAAATGACGTGTCTACAGTCGTCACACTACATCAAGCCTTAAGCACCTGATCGAGGTCACGATCCAAGTCCCTTTTTGATGGGGACATCACCTCCCATGCCCACGTTCACATCTCGTCTCCTCGCCCCTGTTGCATCCGGCATGGTCTAGTTATTTAATTTTGAGTCCTATGTAATTCTTATTTGAGTCATTTGATGTATTTCCCTTTTATTTGAGTCATGTACCTAGGTTAATGAGTCATCTACCTAGGTTAAGTGTCATTAGATTGTTTAGAATGGTTATTGGGCCCAATTCTTTGGGCTAACCCCAGGGGCGCCCCAACCCCCTTGGTCTTTGGTCATTGTAGTAAGAGTCAGGGACTTTTGTAGAAATGTGGGTTGCCTATATATAGGACCTCATTTCCTCCATTTGAACTAATGAATCAATGAATGAAAATTACCATTTGAGACTTCAAATTTTCTATTGGAGAGATTCCATTAGTTGGGTGAGAAACCCTTGGGAGTGATTCCCCCTATCCCCCCCTCTCTCTACCTCTCTCTCTCTAATAAGTCATTTTCTCTCTCCTCCACTTTCTCTCTCTAAAACTTGCGCCCCTTTCTCTCTCCTCCCCTCCCAACCACCTTTCTCTCTCCCCCCCCCTCCAATAACTCATCCCCAACTCCCCACCAACCCACCTTAACTCCACCCCAGCCCCAAGGGAGATTCCACCACTCCCCACTCCACCCTCCAACCACCAACCACCCACTCCCCTTCCCCAAGCACCCTCTCATCTCCCAAGGGAGAATTCCCACTCCCCAAGCCCCCTTTTACCTTCCCCACACACCTCTTCCCATCCCCCAAGACTAAAATTTAATCCCACCCTTAAACCCATTTTCAAATACCCTTTCCCTCTCACCCACCTTCCCAAATTCGTAGCTCCTCCTCCCACCACCTGTTAGACCCCCTTCCAGACCCCATTCTTCCCTTCCCCCACCTTGGAACACCCCCTCCTAGACCCCCTCATAGCCCGGGCTCTCACCACACTCATCCACCCCCATTTCCCCTCCCATATACCCCATTCCCCCACTCCGGATGTTTCTGAAAGATCAAGAGCCATCGTTGGAAGCGACTCCCAGTCCTATTCGCAACGGCCGTGGTCCCATCCCGTTCTGAGTTCGTGATCGCCCAGGGGAGTCATTCTTCCCCGACTGCGCAAAGCCTCCCTGGGAGGAGACCAGATCCGGAGTGGAAGCCCGACTGCGATGGTCCTGCTTGGAATCTGATCGAGAGTTATTCTTCAAAAAACTTCTAATATGAGTCTTCTTTCTTCTCCAAAAAGTAGAGCTCAGTTTGGCATCCGGACCAAGAGTTATCAATTTTCTCCCCCGGGTGCGCGGTTCTGCTTCCCCATAGTCTGCACCGACCTCTCATCAGAGTTCAGAGCCCACTAGTCTCCTCTGACAACGTTTGCCTTCCTCGCCAGTTTTGCTTCGAAGAGGACCCGTCAACGGTTCCAACGGCTCCAGCGGCACCTGATTCTGAGTTCGGGAGCGGTCGTGGCATCATCTTCTTCCTGCTGTTGGAAACCTGAAGCTGTCAAAACCGAGGGTCTGCCACCCTGTTCAACCCCCTACCCCGACCAGCAACAGTGCCCAAAGAAATCAACAAAATTCAAGCATCATCCCGATCTAGCTACAAAGAATGTCCAAGTGGTCTCGTCATCGGAAAAATTCTGGAGTGGCCACAGCATCGTGATAACCATCAGTCAGTCCTGAAGCACAGACAGCGGACAGAACCGACGTCGGCTTCCTTGTTGATCGCTAGTTCGGTGTCACCCCTCCCCGCTTGGACGGCTGAAGGCCCCTCCCTGTGTGGAGGTAGTTTTGGATGTATTCACAGTTAACCCCCACCCCAAGATCCCCCTCCTGTGAGAGGCGTAGTGTTGTAATCACTTAAACAGGGTCAAGCGGCATCGGCGCGGCGTGCGGGTGCGTATCCACGCCTCCCCGCTCGCCCTCATCTATCGGCCGGGATCGGTGTTCTCACACCGATCAGGTGAGCTCCGGGACACATCCCTCGCTGGTTTATTCATGCTTATTTAGTATTGTCTTTAGCTCCGTCGGACGGTAAGTGAGTGCTTGATCCAAATTTCCCTCCAATTGAGTGGCCACTGCGGAGTGAGGTGAAGAGCGACCCTACAACCCATGCCTTTGGCATGCTGGCCGCCCACAAAATTGGGTATCCCAGCCCCTTAGGGGGTCAACCAAAGCGAAGCCTAGCCTCGGAATATCAAGGTCCCACTTTGGACCCTCCCCACCATTGCCAATTTGCCCACGGGCAATAGTGTCCGCTAAGCGAGTGAGCTCGCCCGAGTAGTTTCATCATCAAAAGTTGCTTCCTTGCGAGTCATAGGTCCAAGGTGTATTGTCCTTGTGATTACCACCCAAGGTGGTGTCACATCAAGTGGTATCAGAGCAAGTTCACAACTTGTCTCTATCAAGTTGGTCCTAGGACGCACATATGCATTTAGAGTCTTCTAGTGCATCGCTCTTGTCCACTAGTATAGCCACCTCATATCGGCCTTCTCCATAAGTCCAAACCACCAAGGGATGCCTACCACTAACACACATAATCTCCCTAGCCATGTCAACTACCTCATGAAGGCCTTGACCTATGCCAATGAGCGGCTTGATAACATATCGGGTCGACTCAAACAACTTGGAGAAAATGGGCCCGCCCCAAGGACGGACGATAGAAGGACATGTCCCCCACCTCCCACTTTTGATGGAACTCATCTTAATGACTATTTAGTTTGGGAGGCATCAATGGACCATTACTTTGAGAGGAATCCCATGTCCGAGGATAGAAAGGTTCGATGTGCCAAAATGCAACTAACCAAAAGGGCTCAAACTCATTGGTTAAAAATTGAAAGCTTAAGGATAATTAGAAGGGAAGCTCCCCTCACCACATGGGAGAACATGAAGGATCAACTTAGGGCTAGATATGTTTTCCCCTCCTACCCGGATCACCAAAGTCCAAGGAGCATTTCAACTCCACCATCCCCACCCGGCCAACCTAAGGCTCCAATTCCTCAATTCCCCATAACCCAACCAAAATCCCATCTCACAACCCACACCACTCAAGCCCCATTGGTCCCCTCCGCCACCCCTCACTTCACCCCTTCTCAAAAGGGAAAGAGCCCAATGGAGATAGAAGTGAGTGAAATAACCCCGGGTAAGTGCTAGCCGGAATGTTATAGGTGCCACCAATTGGGGCACATCGCCGGACAATGCCCCACAAGGAAACATCTTCCTATGTCCCTAGTGGTTGAAACATCTCCCACCCCGACCACCATTACCCCGCCATCATCCCCCAACAAGGACACTCCTCCCAAGGACAATCTTCCCAAAACCCCTCAACCCACCCATCTTCCTCTTCCTACCCCAACCCTACCCCAACCTAGGCCACCACTACTTCCACTCCCAACCCAAGTTCGACTTCACTCACCACCCCGGGTGCACCATGCCCCAACCATCATCACCCCATCTCCAAAAGACCTTTCCATTCCCTTGAGAAAGGAGGCCACACCCACTCACATAGGAATAGTTGCTAGCCCAGACCCTCTCCCCGCCCATAAGGAAGCCCGAGTTCACACCAATGGTGAGGAAGAGCCTCAACCCTTCACCACTTCAAATAATCTGGATCTTCAAGAGCCACAAACCTTCACAAAAGGCACTATAATCATAGATGGGCCCCTAGCTAGATGGCTAAAGGAGAGACCAATTCACCCCATCATGTCCTATGTTTGCCCTCCCATAGAGCAAAACCTTCCCATTATACCCTTCTCATGCTATCACACCATAATCCAAACATCCTACCAAGTGGAAACCTTAGAGGACCTTCTCAAAGGCTTAGCATGGCAATTAGAATTGACTGGCATGTTGACTCCCATGACCCAACAACCTAGGAGCCTAGACCTCCTACACCTATGTATTGGGTCCATCACCTCAATGTGCACCATGGGTTGCTACACTAGTGACCTCCTATTATTCCTCCCTATACCCGATGAGCCCGATGCTATCCACGAATTAGAGTTGCTTATCTCGGGTAGAACGTCGAGCCCTCCACTCATGGCCGACCCACTCACAAAGAACTTCGGCCCAATTATCTCATTAGAGGAGGATGACCCACCACCACTTGAGGATCTTGAGGACATAGGGCCCCTCCCCCTCGATAACCCTTTTTATGATCCCTTTGAACCCTTCCAATGGGGGTCAAAGAACCCATGGGACCCAACCACCTTATCCACCACCCATCTTTCCCTATCCCAACCCACCATGTTTGACCCAATCCACCCCATCCTAGACCCGGGTTACACCTTGGGAGCCATGACCTTGGGTCACATATCCCTAGGTAATAAGGTTGTGCCCTACCCCTTGATGACCACCTTCTTAGATCCATTCGATCCTTTCCAGTGGGAGTTCAAAGGTTGTCCCACACCTATACACATGGAAGTCACCTTCGGGAAGAGCATGCATGTGTCTAGGCTTACCACACCCCTTGGCATGAACACTATGTTGGGTCCATTCATTCATATCACCCACATGTCAAGTAGAAAGCATGAGTGGTCCAAATTCGGATGTAGTGGTCCACCTTCACTCATCATGAGTCGTAGGCATGATAGGAGTATTCATGGATGTCCGGGTCCCCCAGTATTTGTCACCCCCATGCATGACCGGATCACCTATGGATGCCCCAGTCCTCCCCATTCCATCAAAGTCTTCTTGGCGTCAAAGCATGATTGGTCTACTTTTGGTTGCCCAGGTCCACCCATCACCCCTAGAATGTCAACATACACAAAATTACATGAAAACCTTTGCAAGCACATTAGCAAGGAAAATGAGATCTATAAGAGACAGGCTGACTCCCTTCGGCGTCACCAAGAATTTCACGTGGGTGACTTTGTGATGGTGAGGAAGGAGAGGCTCTCCCCGGGAGTCATCTCCAAACTGAGGCCACGTGGGGCTGGTCCCTTCCAGGTCCTGAGACGCATTGGCGCTAATGCCTATGAGTTAGATCTCCTCGATGAGTATGGAGTGAGTCCCACATTCAATGTAGCCGACCTAGTGCAATATAAGGGACCCACGGTGGTACCTAGTGAGGATATTGAGCCTATTCCCTCCGTTGAGAGAGCACCCACCCGTGAGGAGAGACCACCAGCCAAGAAAGCCCAGCGTGAGCGCATTGAACGAATATTGGATGAACAGGTCACTACCACCAGGAGCAAGGTATACGAGCGCTATCTCGGCAGGTGGATGGATCGGTCTCGTTCGGAAGACTTGTGGGCAGTACCACTCTACACCCTCCGAGGAGGGAAGGACACTTACTCGACGGAGTCGAGTTCTCCGCACCCCGAAAGTATGATGGGGACATCACCTCCCATGCCCACGTTCACAGCTCGTCTCCTCGCCCCGGTTACATCCGGCATGGTCTAGTTATTTAATTTTGAGTCCTATGTAATTTTTATTTGAGTCATTTGATGTATTTTCCCTTTTATTTGAGTCATGTACCTAGGTTAATGAGTCATCTATTAGGGTACTAGGCCCAGATACAGAGGGGGGTGAATGTATCCTTCAATGAATAATGGCCAATTAAAAACTCAGAAGCTAGACGCAAACACAGAATGAAACGAATTCAATTAAACTTAAGAGCAAACACAAGGAGCGCGCCTATCCAAGCATCTAGCGGAAGCAAGCACACAAAGCAAACCACTGCTCAATAGATTTTTTAGGTGGTTCGGTCCTCCAGACCTACATCCACCCCTCACTCCCAACCGGAGTGAGGCTTCACTATCCAATGCTAGACAAGCAGACTCAGTCTGCAAACAGTTGCTGCCACACAGCTTGACCAGGGGAACAGCCTCCCC
Organism: Amorphophallus konjac; assembly: GCA_022559845.1. NCBI lineage: Eukaryota > Viridiplantae > Streptophyta > Magnoliopsida > Alismatales > Araceae > Amorphophallus > Amorphophallus konjac. The sequence goes on along the minus strand of CM040117.1, from coordinate 40,932,506 downwards.
TCTTCCTCCCAACCGGAGGGACTCCTGGACTTGCAACCCGCAAGCCCAGAACCGGAGACAAGTCTCCCTTCCTCTGACCAGAGGGAACCCACAAGTAGCTCCCAGCTACTTGCAACCGGAGATCAGATCTCCCTTCTCCTGATCCACAGGAGGAACCCGACCTCACTACTGAGAATCGAAAGAACAAGGAAAACCAAATAAGAAGAAAAACAGAAACACGAAATGAAAGATAACTTCAGCAAACAGAACGCTGAAAAGCGAAATGCACAATGTGGCTCTCAACGGAGCTGACTGGCCTGGATCTGATCCACGGTCCAGTAGACAGATCTTCAGGTAAGCTTCTCATCCTCTTCTCTTCTCTCTCACTTTCTCTTTCTCTTCACCCTTACGAGCTCTCTAACTCTCTAACTCTCTCTTTCTCTTCTTTTCCTTCTGCTCTTTTTCTCTTTCTTTTCTTCTGGATCGAACTCTCTTCACTTCTCCTTTTTTGCTTTTTCCTTTCGATCAAACTTCATCTATGGATGAAGGCTTCCTTATATAGCCGCAGCAGCAGGTGGGTAAGGTGCAGAATGCGTGTGCCTCCCACGCTTCATCCAGAACCTTCTTGCCACGTGCCCTTATAGCATTGGTTCCTTTAGTATCGGATCACGTGCAGCTCAGACACAGGTGAATGTTCTTCCTCGGACCTGCAAGGAGATAAAAACCATTAACACTGAGGGCCACAAGAACTAAAACTGCATGAGGTATGTGATAGCAATACGAGATGCACTTTACTGAGAACGACACGAGATACACAAGATTATTACAGTACGAGACAAGGAGAGAATGACACGAGGTCAGATGCAAACAGCACGAGGTAAAAAGAGAACGACACGAAGTATCACTGTAACAAAACAAACACTACGAAGAGAACGACACGAGATACAAAATAATAAAGCGAACACCACAAAGAAAATGACACGCGATCAGAAGGAACCAGGACGAAGATAGAAATAAAACGATCATGAGGACAAAAACACAAGAATAACACGAAGACACGAAAAAAAAAGTAATACGAAGACATGAATACAAAAACAACACGACATAACAAATAGCAAAGAGAACGGCACGAGGTGAAACGACACTTTACTAAAAAGACTTGAATACACATGAAAAACAACTCGAGTACTAAGTTGTTCGAACGTACGAACGACTCGAAGACGAAAATGACACGAAAACAACATGGAACAATACAAAGACACGAGGTCTAGGAGAAGCAACACGAAGACAGACATAACAAAGAAACGACTTGAACTAAGAACGACATGGAGACAACACAGTTAGACTCGACTTGAGATGAGGTGAAGTCTGTACAGACATGAATGTTCACATTGTATAGAATTTGAAGCAAGTGACCGAGGCGATGTGAAGACTTTACCCAATGTACAGACTTGGTGGTCTTGAACGTAGGTAAGGCAACGCAATGTATAGACTTGCTCAAATGAGTGAACAGGTCGATGTACAGACTTGTCCAATGCATGAAGCACAGTCCACTATATAGACTTGATGCCTTGAAGGCAATGTACAGACTTGAGAGTGTAACAAATGGACTTTGAAACGCAGAGGCTGTACAGACTTGCATGAGATGCTGGGTAAGACGGTGGATGTATAGACTTTGAATGAGACACACAGAAGGACGATCCAGCGTATAGACTTTGAAGAATTAGGGGTGACACATATGGAGCGACACGAGGTGGTACAGAAAACAGCACGAGGTGCTGCAGTGTTCAGCACGCGCTGGAACAAAACACGACACGAAGACAACCAACAAGCATTGTTGGAACAACACGATGTTGAAAAAGACATCACGAAGTGAAGTGAACACAACCAACACGAAGAATGAAAGGAACAGTACGGACATGCAGGGTATTAACTCATAGCAGTTTTTCTAATTAATCATGAAAAGTTCGAATGCATAACATTACTCATGATATCTGATTAAAAATAACAATATTTAACATAGTGATGCACATCATCAAAACACTAGGGAGGTCACAAAAGTCCAACAATCTCCCCCTTTTTGATGATGGCAACACTATATTAAATAACAGAGATGAAGTGCATGAAGATAAGCTGTGAAAATAAGCAATGCAGACACACAACACACTCGCCTCCTCTGACGACTCCCAAGAGCTCCCCCTGAACACAACATCCACTTTCCTCTGACTAGAAAACTTAGGACACTTATCTTTCGCTCCCCATCAGCAAAGCACCAAAGCACAAAGCACAAGCAAGACACTCTCCCCCTTTGACATCATCAAAAACTAGGGGCAGGTCTGAAGATATCACGAAAAGACAATTGCTGACAGTGGAGAGAAAACACTAGAGAGTATGGCTGATAAAGGAGAGTTATTAAGATGTTTAAGCAATTAAGAACGCCATTAATTTTATGTGAGGATTTTGAGGATCAGTTAGTCAGACTGTGCAAAATGGTGAATGAAGATTTGCTCCATACACAGAACCAGATTCTAAGCAAGTAAGGTACAAGATACCAGTATGGTCAGAGTAAGTATTTACTCAGAGAGTATAAAGCAAGGAAGTCAGGAAAAACAAAAACTTGTGGTATTGAAAACAAACAAACCAAGACCAAAATGCCAAGTGAGCAGAATCTGGATACCAAGAGAAAGAAAATTTTTCAAAGATGGTCAAGATCAAAGATAAATCTGTCAAGTACACCTTTGACATTAGGGAGACACCTTGTTTAGAGGCAGGAAACCCCAGTTACTTGGTGGCAAGACCACATTACCCCTTCTGATAAGAGGACAGAGATTGTATTCTAACTGGTGTTGACATTAAGGTGACACCTTTACCAGAGGCCAGACACCCCAGTTACTAACCAGATATATACCATAGCTCTGTATGATCAAGACAGCTAATTAAGCCTGATTTACTGCCATCTCATGACATGGAATTCTTTCACTTCATTGATGAAAGTCCCAGTTACTCAATGAACAGATAACAAGATTTGTAAAACTTCTTTCATGAATTTTTTTTTCATTAAACTGCACTTTAAGCCTTGTAAATTAGTCTTGACTCAGTTTGAGAACAATACACCAGTTCCAAGGTTTTTCAGACAAAAACACTATATACCTCATTTCGGACTCAACTTAGACTAAGTAGGTATGCTGTACTGGCTAGATCAGAAGTCAGTTACAGTGTAGGAAGATAGTCTTGAATTCAGATTTTGATCTCAGTGGGACTAACAGTCGAAATTCCAACAAGAAATTAGATGAACAGTCTTAACGGATAAAACATTCAAAAAATTCTTTTATCCACCTACTCAAACCGATTCTCTTATAAGGTCAGCAAAAGTCTGTTCAAAGTATGTTCTAATTTGGCCAAAAGAGCATGACACCAATTATTAATCTAGCTCCCCCTGAGACCTTGACACCAACTCAGACTTAACCAAGACAACCCTCAAAACACCTCAAGGAAAACAAAGTGGTATCAATCAGTACGAGTGAATCATCAAATACCCATAATGAGGTTATTTTTAGCAATTGATAATGAGAAAAGATAAACATAAGAGCACATGACAGATTATTTAGAGATCAATTATTCAATCATGAAATTTTGTAAATACCTAATTCTCTGCGCAATGTGCTAAATTTTTCAGTATCCAGTGGCTTAGTGAAAATATCTACAATTTGTGAGTTAGTGCCAACATGGATCAATTCAAAGGTCTTCCTAGCTACTTCATCACGAATAAAATGATGCCTGATTTCGATGTGTTTAGTTCGAGAATGAAGTACATGATTCTTTGCAATGTTTATTGCACTAGTATTGTCACAAAAAATGGAAGTGCAACCTAGCTCAACTGAGTAATCCAGAAGCTGGTGTTTTATCCATATAACCTGTGTGCCACAGCTCCCTGCTGCCACATACTCAGCTTCAGCAGTAGAAAGAGCCACAGAGTGTTGCTTCTTGGATCCCCAAGAGACTAGGCATCCTCCTAAAAATTCGCAGTGACCACTAGTACTTTTCCTGTCCAATTTACATCCTGCATAATCTGCATCTGTATATGCAATGAGATCTAAACTACATGATGCAGGATACCAAAGACCTAGATCATGGGTAGCAAATAAGTATCTAAAGATTCTTTTTACAGCTGCCAAATGTAATTCAGTAGGCCTAGACTGGTATCTGGCACACATCCCTACACTAAATTGAATGTCAGGCCTGGATGCTGTTAAGTAGAGGAGTGAACCGATCATACCTCTATATAATTTAGCATCCACTTCTTTACCTTTTTCGTCTGAATCCAGTGAGGAGTTGGTGCCCATGGGTGTTGAGATAGTCTTGAGGTTGGTCATTCCAAACCTTTTAAGCATCTCCAGAGTGTACTTGGTTTGATTTATGAAACAACCATCCTCCATCTGTTTGACCTAGAGCCCAAGAAAATACTTTAGTTCGCCAACTAAACTCATTTCAAATTCATGAGACATAGATTCAGAAAATTCTTTACACAATGTTGAATTGTTAGATCCGAAGATGATATCATCAACATATACCTAGACCACTATTAAATCCTTTCCGAGATTTTTGGTGAAGAGGGTTTGGTCAACCTTACCTCGAGTGTAGCCCTTGCTCAAGAGAAATTCAGAAAGTCTCTCATACCAGGCTCGGGGAGCCTGCTTCAATCCATAGAGGGCTTTATTCAACCTAAAAACCATGTTAAGCTGAACAGAGAAATTAAAACCTGGAGGTTGTTCAACATATACCTCTTCCTTCAATATCCCATTTAAGAATGCGCTTTTGACATCCATCTGCTGCAGCCGAAGGTTCCTAGAGCATGCAAATGCAAGCAGAATTCGTATAGCTTCCATCCTAGCCACTGGGGCATAGGATTCATCAAAATCCACACCAAATTCCTGACTGTAGCCTTGAGCTACAAGTATTGCTTTGTTTCTAGAGATAGCTCCGTTCTCATCAACTTTATTCTTGAAAATCCATTTAGTGCCAATGACATGAGTGTTATCAGGTCTGGGAACTAGTTCCCATACAATATTTTTCTCAAATTGATTTAATTCCTCACTCATGGCGGATACCCAAGAATCATGTTTTAAGGCTTCTTCCACAGATTTGGGTTCCACCTGAGATACCAATGCAGCTAAGTCCTGTTCTTGGACAATTCTAAAATGAGACCTAGTCCTAGGAGGATCATGCAAATTTCCTATGACATTTTCACTAGGGTGGTCTTTGTGAAATATTATCTCACCTGAGGGTTCACCTACCTCAGCTGCTCCTTCTTGCTGTGAGTTTTCTGGTTGAGCAGCTGGCTGCATTTCTTCTTCTTCAATTCTCTCCAAGAAATCTCCCTCATTAGATGGCTCCCTGTCATCATCCATCACTTTGTTAGAGAAACCATTTTCATCAAACACTACATGCGGTGTTTCTTCAATAGTTTGGTCAGCTTTATTGAAAACTCTGTAAGCCCTTGAAGTTTCTGAATATCCGAGAAAAATTCCAGGAGAGCTCCTAGCTTCAAATTTGTCCAACCCATTCTTACCATTATTGTGAATAAAACATTTCGAGCCAAAAACTTTAAAGTAAGAAATGTTTGGCTGCTTACCCTTGAGAAGTTCATAAGGAGTTTTCCTATGAGTAGGTCTTACCAAGGCTCGGTTCAGAATGTAACATGCAGTGTTCGCAGCTTCAGCCCAAAATCTCCTTGGAAGTCCACTCTCAATCAGCATAGTCCTGGCCATTTCAATTATTGACCTGTTTCTTCTCTCAACAATTCCGTTCTGCTCCGGTGTCCTGGGAGAAGACAATCTGTGAGTCACTCCCTCTTTTGAGCAAAATTCAGAAAATGAAGAGTTCTCAAACTCTCCTCCGTGGTCAGACTGAATAGTAATGATATTATGTTCACCTTGCAGTTTGATTTTATTGAAAAGTTCTTCAAAATGAACAAAAGCATCATTTTTATTTGCTAAACAAAACAACCAAGAGAATCTAGTGTAGTCATCCACTATGACTAATCCATATCTCTTACCTGACAAACTTTGTATGCGAGTAGGACCAAAGAGATCCATGTGCAAGTGCTGCAGCGGTTTAGATGAAAGATTCTCAGTTCTCAACTTAAAAACTACACGAGTATGTTTACCTAGTGCACAAGCATCACATAGCTTGGATCCTAACTGAAATCTTATTCGGGGCAAACCTCTAACTAGGTTATGCTTAGACAGTTTATTCAATGTAGACAAACTAGCATGGCCTAGACGCCTATGCCAGTCAAACGCAACCTGTTCAGAATTAGCAGACATACACAAGTGAGTTTCAGGATTATCATCCAGGTCTACGATGTATACATTGTTTACTCTATGACCTTTGAACATGACGTTATCAGAATTCAGCTCAAAAACAATACAGGAATTGTTGTCAAAGAGTACCGTGTGTCCTTTGTCGCAGAGTTGACTAATACTTATCAAGTTGTGCTGAAGTCCTTCTACAAGATACACATCTTCAATGGAGCTAGTAGAGGACTCACCAATTGTACCAATTCCAATTATTCTTCCTCTGTTATTTCCACCGAATTTGACCAGGCCCCCAAACTTCATTTTCAGTTTGCTAAATTTGGACCGGTCTCTTGTCATGTGCCTGCTACAGCCGCTGTCAAGATACCACTTGTTATGCTCGGCTGCCAGGCTAACCTGCGAAAGTTCAGACAAAGTAATGTGGGACCCAATTCAAATTGGGTCCAAAGATATTTTTCAATTTATCCAAATCACACTTAGGAACCCACATTTGTTTTACTGTTCTTTTCAGAGGTTTCATGTAAATTGATTCTTCCTTCTTGGCATTTCTCAGTGGGTGTTGAATGAGCCTATTCCTATTAAAATTATGATGTTTCCGAGCAGAGAAATTGTTGTTTGGCCTCTTAGAGGAAACACGTGTGTGCTGAGCATAATTCATGTAGCCATTTTTATTCAAATGAGAATTGTGCTGAGGGTGATGCATGTTCGCATGCTTTCCTTGATAACTATCATGCTGAATTTTCTTAGCGAAACTGTTCACCTTTCTAGTGACATCAATAGGAATGGTCGTGTGAGAACCCTTGTTCCACACCTGTTGCACAGGAACAGTTCTAGTCTCAGGATTTCCCGACTTAGTCTGCTGACCAGTGGGTTGAGTAGATTTGCTGGTCGAAACCTTCAATGTAGAGACAGATTTGGAGCTGGATGGGGTTTCCAATTTTTCTTTGCCCTTGGCGGGGCAGAACGTGACAGTTCTGAATTCAAAGGGTTTTTTACTTGTGGGACTGTATCCTAATCCTTCCCTATTGAAGTTTACTCTCGACCCCAGAAGGGCATCCAGATTGTTTCTCCCCTCTGTAAATTTTTCTAGCATTTTTCTTTTGTCCTCAATCTCCTTCTGAAGCTCATTACATTGGTCTAGGAGTTCCTGATTGACTTTTCTAACCGCCTCATATTTTTCTGTAATCAGTCTAAACTCCTTTTTACTCTCTTCAGTTTTACTCTTCAGCTCATTCATCCTAGCTAGATTTTCCTCTCTTTCCATTCTAAACTTCTCGATCTCACTTCTAGCCTGATCTAGCTCAATGGCCATCTCCTTGATTTTCATGTTGTCTGTAACAGCAATAGAGTGTTCCTCAGAAACAGAGTGAAACTTTCGTTTAAGCATTCTGTGCTCCTTGGTTAGAAAATTATATTTAGCTAACAGGTCGCCATAAGCGTCCTCCCAATCATCCAAAGTAAAATTCTCAAATAAGTTCGTTACCTCTTCCTCATGGTTGGCCATGAGGCAAGTCTTCTCTTCATCTTCACTGGACGAGGTGGCTTCTGGATCCTCCTCCTCGTCACTCCATGTGCACAGCATGGCTTTCTTCTTCTTGTGCACTATCTTCTTCTGGTATCCGGGAGCCTTAGCTTGCAGCTCTGGACATTCACTTTTCATGTGACCAGGTTTCTGACAATGGTAGCATGTAACCTTCTTAACAAACCGGTTCTTCTCAAGTTCTCGTTCAGGAGACTTCCTTGCAGCATTGAATCTCTTTCTCCTGTAGAATTTCCCTTTAGTCCTCAGGAACTTTCTGAATTGCCTGGTGAGCATGGCCTACTCGCTCTTGTCCAGGTCTGAGAATCCGTCAGAGTCTTCGCTGCTACCACCACTGCTGCTGCTGCTGCTGCTCTTTTTAGTATGTCGTGAGACCTTCAGAGCAACATTCTTTCCCTTTCTGTCGTGTCCATCATTCCCTTGTCTGAAGTTCATTTCGTGGGTCATGAGAGACCCAATCAGCTGGGTTACTGACATGGCGGATAAATCTCTTGATTCCTCTATGACGGTCACCTTAGTATCCTAGATGGGAGTTAGGGACCTAAGGATCTTCCTGACAATGTCTTCTTGCTGAATCTCCTTTCCAAATCCTCTCAGACTATTGATGATCACAGACAATCTAGCATACATTTCTGTGATCGACTCCTCTGGCTTCATTTTAAACAACTCATACTGAGTTGTAAGCATATTGATCTTGGTAGCTTTTACTTGAGATGTGCCCTCATATATTAACTGCAATTCATCCCACATTTTCTTTGCAGTCTTGCACGCTGAAATCCTCAAGTACTCTTCAGGGTGGACGGCGCACTGTATGATGCTAAGAGCTGTCCAATTCAGTGCAGAGAGTTTTACCTGTTCCTCTGTCCATATGTCTTCGTTCGGTGGAAGTTGGTACGGACCATCTGTAATTACTCTCCAGAGCTTGTGGCTTTGGGCCCTGATAAAGACTTACATCCTGTTCTTCCAGAAAAAATAGTTATTACCATCGAAGAAAGGGGGACGGGTGATTGACTGCCCTTCAGCAATGTAGCTGCGAGGACCAGCGGATCTGTTTCCCTGGCCGTTGGACCACATATTAGGAAATACCCGCTCTGATACCAAGTGTTAGGGTACTAGGCCTGGATACAGAGGGGGGTGAATGTATCCTTCAATGAATAATGGCCAATTAAAAACTCAGAAGCTAGAAGCAAACACGGAATGAAACGAATTCAATTAAACTTAAGAGCAAACACAAGGAGCGCGCCTATCCAAGCATCTAGCAGAAGCAAGCACACAAAGCAAATCACTGCTCAATAAATTTTTTAGGTGGTTCGGTCCTCCAGACCTACATCCACCCCTCACTCCCAACCGGAGTGAGGCTTCACTATCCAATGCTAGACAAGCAGACTCAGTTTGCAAACAGTTGCTGCCACACAGCTTGACCAGGGGAACAGCCTCCCCTCTTCCTCCCAACCGGAGGGACCCCTGGACTTGCAACCCGCAAGCCCAGAACCGGAGACAAGTCTCCCTTCCTCTAACCAGAGGGAACCCACAAGTAGCTCCTAGCTACTTGCAACCGGAGATCAGATCTCCCTTCTCCTGATCCACAGGAGGGACCCGACCTCACTACTGAGAATCGAAAGAACAAGGAAAACCAAATAAGAAGAAAAACAGAAACACGAAATGAAAGATAACTTCAGCAAACAGAACGCTGAAAAGTGAAATGCACAATGTGGCTCTCAACGGAGCTGACTGGCCTGGAACTGATCCACGGTCCAGTAGACAGATCTTCAGGTAAGCTTCTCTTCCTCTTCTCTTCTCTCTCACTTTCTCTTTCTCTTCACCCTTACGAGCTCTCTAACTCTCTAACTCTCTCTTTCTCTTCTTTTCCTTCTGCTCTTTTTCTCTTTCTTTTCTTCTGGATCGAACTCTCTTCACTTCTCCTTTTTTGCTTTTTCCTTTCGATCAACCTTCATCTGTGGACGAAGGCTTCCTTATATAGCCGCAGCAGCAGGTGGGTAAGGTGCAGAATGCGTATGCCTCCCACGCTTCATCCAAAACCTTCTTACCACGTGCCCTTATAGCATTGGTTCCTTTAGTATCGGATCACGTGCAGCCCAGACACAGGTGAATGTTCTTCCTCGGACCTGCAAGGAGATAAAAACCATTAACACTGAGGGCCATAAGAACTAAAACTGCATGAGGTATGTGATAGCAATACGAGATGCACTTTACTGAGAACGACACGAGATACACAAGATTATTACAGTACGAGACAAGGAGAGAATGACACGAGGTCAGATGCAAACAGCACGAGGTAAAAAGAGAACGACACGAAGTATCACTGTAACAAAACAAACACTACGAAGAGAACGACACGAGATACATAATAATAAAGCTAACACCACAAAGAAAACGACACGCGGTCAGAAGGAACCAGGACGAAGATAGAAATAAAACAATCACGAGGACAAAAACACAAGAATAACACGAAGACACGAAAAAAAAAGTAACACGAAGACATGAATACAAAAACAACACGACATAATAAACAGCAAAGAGAACGACACGAGGTGAAACGACACTTTACTAAAAAGACTTGAATACACATGAAAAACAACTCGAGTACTAAGTTGTTCGAACGTACGAACGACTCGAAGATGAAAACGACATGAAAACAACATGGAACAATACAAAGACACGAGGTCTAGGAGAAGCAACACGAAGACAGACATAACAAAGAAATGACTCGAACTAAGAACGACATGGAGACAACACAGTTAGACTCGACTTGAGATGAGGTGAAGTCTGTACAGACATGAATGTTCACATTGTATAGAATTTGAAGCAAGTGACCGAGGCGATGTGAAGACTTTACCCAATGTACAGACTTGGTGGTCTTGAACGTAGGTAAGGCAACGCAATGTATAGACTTGCTCAAACGAGTGAATAGGTCGATGTACAGACTTGTCCAATGCATGAAGCACAGTCCACTGTATAGACTTGATGCCTTGAAGGCAATGTACAGACTTGAGAGTGCAACAAATGGACTTTGAAACGCAGAGGCTGTACAGACTTGCATGAGACGCTGGGTAAGATGGTGGATGTATAGACTTTGAATGAGACACACAGAAGGACGATCCGGCGTATAGACTTTGAAGAATTAGGGGTGACACAGATGGAGCGACACGAGGTGGTACAGAAAATAGCACGAGGTGCTGCAGTGTTCAGCACGCGTTGGAACAAAACACGACACGAAGACAACCAACAAGTATTGTTGGAACAACACGATGTTGAAAAAGACATCACAAAGTGAAGTGAACACAACCAACACGAAGAATGAAAGGAACAGTATGGACATGCAGGGTATTAACTCATAGCAGTTTTTCTTATTAATCATGGAAAGTTCGAATGCATAACATTACTCATGATATCTGATTAAAAATAACAATATTTAACATAGTGATGCACATCATCAAAACACTAGGGAGGTCACAAAAGTCCAACATCATCTACCTAGGTTAAGTGTCATTAGATTGTTTAGAATGGTTATTGGGCCCAATTCTTTGGGCTAGGCCCAGGGGCGCCCCTACCCCCTTGGTCTTTGGTCATTGTAGTAAGAGTCAGGGACTTTTATAGAAATGTGGGTTGCCTATATATAGGACCCCATTTCCTCCATTTGAACTAATGAATCAATGAATGAAAATTGCCATTTGAGAGTTCAAATTTCCTATTGGAGAGATTCCATTAGTTGGGTGAGAAACCCTTGGGAGTGATTCCCCCTGTCCCCCCTCTCTCTCTCTACCTCTCTCTCTCTAATAAGTCATTTTCTCTCTCCTCCACTTTCTCTCTCTAAAACCTGCGCCCCTTTCTCTCTCCTCCCCTCCCAACCACCTTTCTCTCTCTTCCCCCCCTCCAATAACTCATCCCCAACTCCCCACCAACCCACCTTAACTCCACCCCAGCCCCAAGGGAGATTCCACCACTCCCCACTCCACCCTCCAACCACCAACCACCCACTCCCCTTCCCCAAGCACCCTCTCATCTCCCAAGGGAGAATTCCCACTCCCCAAGCCCCCTTTTACCTTCCCCACACACCTCTTCCCATCCCCCAAGACCAAAATTTAATCCCACCCTTAAACCCATTTTCAAATACCCTTTCCCTCTCACCCACCTTCCGAAATTCGTAGCTCCTCCTCCCACCACCTGTTAGACCCCCTTCCAGACTCCATTCTTCCCTTCCCCCACCTTGGAACACCCCCTCCTAGACCCCCTTACAGCCCGGGCATTCCCCACACTCATCCACCCCCATTTCCCCTCCCATATACCCCATTCCCCCCCGTCATCTTCAACCTACAGTTCCCAGTTGTAGATCTGCATAAGAGTAGCAGCTTGCAGAGGTGACCACAGTTTACTCGGATGTTTCTGAAGCCATCGTTGGAAGAGTTTCCCAGTCCTCTTCGCAACGGCCTGTGGTCCCATCCCGTTCTGAGTTCGTGATCGCCCAGGGGAGTCATTCTTCCCCGACTGCGCAAAGCCTCCCTGGCAGGAGACCAGATCCGGAGTGGAAGCCCGACTGCCACGGTCCTGCTTGGAATCTGATCGAGAGTTCTTCTTTAAAAAGCTTCTACTACGAGTTTTCTTTCTTCTCCAAAAAGAAGAGCTCAGTTTGGCATCTGGAACCAGGAGTTATTAATTTTCTCCCCCGGGTGCGCGATTCTACTTCCCCACAGTCTACACCGACCTCTCATCAGAGTTCAGAGCCCACTGGTCTTCTCCAACAATGTTTTGCTTCTCCTCCAGTTTTCTTCGAAGAGGACCCGTCAACGGTTCCAATAGCTCCAGCGGCACCTGATTCTGAGTTCGGGAGCGGTCGTGGCATCCTCTTCTTCCTGCTGTTGGAAACCTGAAGCTGTCAGAACCGAGGGTCTGCCACCCTGTTCAATCCCCTACCCCGACCAGCAGCGGTGCCCAAAGAAATCAAAAAAATTCAAACATCATCCCGATCTAGCTACGAAGAATCTCCCAAGTGGTCTCGTCATCGGAAAAATTCTGGAGTGGCCACAGCATCATGATAACCATCAGTCAGTCCTGAAGCACAGATAGCGGACAGCACCGACATCGGCTTCCTTGTTGATCGCTAGTTCGGTGTCACCCCTCCCCGCTTGGCCAGCTGAAGGCCCCTCCCTGTGTGGAGGTAGTTTTGGATGTAATATCAGTTGACCCCCACCCCTAGATCCCCCCCCCCTTGCATGGGGTGTAGTGTTGTAACAATTTGAGCAGGTCAAGCTACCCCGGCGCGACGTGTGGGGAACCCACGCTTCCCCGCTCGCCCGCGTCTCCGAGCGGGACCGGTTTCTTCAAACCGGTCGAGTAAGTGCTCCAATCCTAGCTCCATTTAGTGCTTGTTCTTTCTAATATTAGTTCATAAACTCCGCTGGCCGTGAGAGTGAGAGCCCGATCCTTGAGCTCCTTGCTCCAAGAGATCACCGTGGGGTGAGGAGTGTAACCCGTGCCTTGGCACCTCGTCGGCTCCCTTGAATTGGGCTGCCATTACCCTTGGGAATTAACCTAGGCCTTGCTGGCCCTCTACCAGCAAGGGCCCAGCCCTCACAACCTCTCCTTGGCATTTCCAAGCTACCCCGGGTCTTGGGTGAGCATCGGGTGAGCGGTCGCCATTATCGGTCCGTTTGAATTGTAAATTGTGCTTGTTCATTTTGGTCCAAGGGTGTGTCACATCACCTTTCCAGCAACCTTCATCTAAGCTTCCACTGGGTCCCCAATTATCATCACTGCCACACACTCAGCACACCAATCCACCAAATTGCTGGGGTGCTAGAGGTCCACTCAGTCGCACCGATTACTCAGAATATCCCTCATTAGGACCCGAAAGCAATCTTCTCAACTTACATACATCACTGAAAGTCGAAGATGATCAAACAACTCCTCCCTCCTGAGCAGCACATTCTCGCTTCCAAGATGACCAATTCAATTGCCCATGCCTTACACATAGCTTTAACTACACATTGGCTCCTCCATAAGACCCACACAACGATTCAAGGGGAGAAACTAGGGCAACCATAGTCCTTACTCAACAACCCTTGACTCAAAAAGCCTTTAATTCTTAACCCCGTTGATGCTACTTAGCATGACACCTTAACAACGGCACGATAATCAATGCCAGCCTCATGGTCGACGCCACTTAATACTAAAAGCCAACCTCTTAAGATTAGCCGAATGACCTCTACAACTCTACTCACTACCATGATATTCTCCTATCTCTCCTAATATTGATCCTGGGACCTAAGAGTTATAGGCCCACCACGCTTTCACTGTGCAACTCTACACAATAAACCTCATCAAATTAAGAAAAATTCTGGCGCTTGCCATAAAACAACCTCCTACTCCATTGACCAAATCCAGAAGATAGGGTGAGGAACTCAAACACCTTACATCTAGAACACATACTCGCACGCCAAGCCTAGTGGTTCACACAACGAATCAAAGATCCAAGTCTGACTTCCACTGGAAAAAAAATCAGGACACCAGCTAAATGCCACAGTACATGTAACTCGGTAGGTAACTCTACTCCTCTTACTACGGCACCAACACGCCACACCAAAGTGGGGAATGAGCTCCCAACTCCTGCAGGTAGCTCCACTACCACCACTGTAAGACTCGGTAGTTAACGGATTCATATCGGTATGAAATATAAAATGATTCATGAGTTAGAACGCTTGAAATGGGCTTAATGGGCCTGGTTTAGTGGGTTTACCCATTTGTATAAGCTTTTTGAAGCAAGATAAGGCATATACACAATTTTACACCTTTTAATGCCTTATGGCAATTCAAGGTTTTACAATAAAAAAATATATAATCAAATGCTTTTGTTTTTTTTTTGTGATTCACGTTGGGAGGTTCTCTCCCCTCTCACTCCCTCTTTCTCTCCTACGCGCGCCCACCCCCTCTCTCTTGCTCTCTCGATGGTTTGCTCACCCCAGAGCTTTGTAGGATTTGCAGGAGGCGTCCTTGGCAAGCCCAAGGCGTAGGAGGAGTGGTGATGTCGTCGTGAAGGCGACCCGTGGAGCGTGGAGGCGGGGAATTCATCATTTGAGCCGAGGTTTCCTCGTGTAGAATGGGCGTAGAATGGCTTAGAATCATGAATCCAAGTAGGGGGATAGCTTACCCTTCCTCTTAGGATGCTTCACTTCAGATTGCATGCCCATTGCCTTATGTTTTCTTACGGTTTGAGCAAAAATTCATGAACATAGTCATTTATGTTTTAATCCATGAAAATCACTCCATGGCCATTATTTTTATGTTTTTGGATGTAAAACTGTTATGGAATGGATGTAGGAAGGTAGGGAATATGTTTAAATATGTTTTCCCATCGATTTTAATCGATTGGGAGGGAACTCAATTGAGTTACCCACGTTTCGGGTTCTCTAGAAGGAAAGCGGTCCTTCTAGAGACCGTTTTATGGCTTGTGTAAGGCGGTGGACCTTAACGGTGTAGCCTCATACGGTTTCTTGTAAATGGCGATCCTTCGACCGACCGTTTGTTAACCTTAGCAGCCCAGCAAATGACCGCTAATCCCCATTGACCCGATAAGGCGGTGCGAGCCTAGCGGCCCAGACCGGACCGTTTCTATCACCGAGCGGTAAGTCGCGCGACCGTTTCTTGATCAAAACGACCCTATCTAGACCATTTTTATTCTGTTCATTATATAATGAAATGATCGTGGCCAAGCAGTCATGGCGAGACCGCATGGGTCGGTGAAGCGGCCAATCGCTAGACCGCTTACCTGAGCCTTGTGGTCCTGACTAGATCGTTTAGTCCCTGCAATGCATGAATGTAATCCTGTTCATTTAATTATGCATTTAATACTGCATGTGCGCCATGTTTAAGTGTTTTTATGAATTATGGCATATCCCAATAGAATTATTTTCTCTTTCCTTGTGATGGAACCACTAGTCATAGCCCGACGACCTTTAGTGTCGGCCCACCTGGGAGAGGTGGCGGGGTAGTCCCAGTGTATGATTTTTAAGCTGATTTCTGTGGGCCCCCTTGCTTGTCAGTAGTGTCCTACTGGGGGAAAACTAGCTAGAGGCCTAGCTCAAGACATTCAGCTTGTGTGTGCACACGTGGTCAAGGGCGTGGACTGACACTGACGAGTGTGACCCTGACTAGTTCTTGATCTTTGTTACTGTTACGTGTCTCACTTGCCGCGTTCCAAGCTCGTGGAGATACTTGAGACGCAGTATAAGTTGTCAGTGGACGTGTCTGGTCTTCTTTCTGGTGGTCCTTTCTCTCTCCTGTCACTTGGAAATGTTGAAATTTCATTCTATTGGTAGATTATGAATCTCACGTTTAATTATTCATTCGAATATTCAATGGCATTTATGTTAGCTGTCTTTCATTATTTTTATTCCTGTACAGCTTTATTTAATGGTTGTTTTCCTATGCCATTGTGTTATCAACTACTTTCATTAGTTTAGCTATGAGGTAGGGATCTGTGTGAACCCTACTGAGTCTATGTTGTGAGACTCACCCTTTCTTTCCAGGTGAGATGGAGCAGCAGTCCGCGAATTTCCCACATGCTTTTGGCAAGAAGTCGTAGGTGCCAGCAGTGGTCTGTCTTTCCCTTTTGACCGGGGTATGCCCCGTGTAGTTGTTTATTTTTGACTTCTGTATAGTGTTTGGACTTGTAATATATGGATATGGACTATTATATAAATATATCACTCTAATATTGTGAATTGCTTCCGCTTAAAATCATTATTTTATAATGCACTCGTAATTCTAATTCATTATACACATCCTCAACCAATCCTCCCAACCCTTACGGGGCCTCATCAGCCTCTTGGGTGGCGTCTCCGAGTCCTTGGTATCGGTTTACCGGTATCCGGATCTCCGGGTCATTACAGTTGGTATCAGAGCGGTGTTGTGGTGATGTATAAGGAATTGAAATTGCAATAGTCTAGAACAAGTCCATGTGTACCACTATTGCTGGCTTAGGTTGTTTTTCCGTGATTTCTTATGGTTCTTTCGTTGTGTGTCTTCTCTTAAGCATAGATTTAAATGCCGCCTAGACGGAGAGTTAGTTTCCAAACCAACGTCCCCCAAGATGTTCCAAGAGAAGAGAGCGGTACATCACCTCATCTAGTGAATGTTCAAGGGCAAGGCCGTGTTGACCCTACTGTTAGAGTGCTAGGCCCGGATACAGAGGGGGGGTGAATGTATCCCTCTAGAAAATATAGCCCAAATTAAAACTCTAAACCTCAGATATGCGGAATAAGGACTAATGAGCTTTCCAAGATGAAATGATAAGGCAACGAATGAACAAACAGTTGGACTGCAACAATGCAGCCACCTGATCAATCAGAAACGAAGGCAGAGCTAAACAACCCAAACACACTTAGCAGAATATAATGCTCAAAAAATAACTCTCTAGATAATGCAACTAGCCAAGCATGCACAACCTGTGAATGGGAGGTAGAAGATATGGAGCTAACGCAAGGCAAACCACTGCACAAATAGTTTTAAGGTGGTTCGGTCCTCCAGACCTACATCCACCCCTCACTCCCAACCGGAGTGAGGCTTCACTAGCCAATGCTAGAACCAAGCAGACTCAGTCTGCAACAGGTGCTGACACACAGCTTGACCAGGGGAACAAACTCCCCTCTTCCTCCCAACCGGAGGGACACCCCAAGTGACTCCCAGTCACTTAGAAACTAGAGGTCGAAGACCTCTCTTCCTCCAGACCAGGAGGGACCCAACCAGTGACTTCCAGTCACCAGCAAACCAGAGGTCGAAGACCTCTCTTCCTCCAACCGGAGGGACCCCTGGACTTGCAAGCCACAAGCCCAGAACCGGAGACAAGTCTCGATTCCCCTGAATCCACAGGAGGAACCCGATCCCCAGCAGGGCAATCGGAAGAACAAGACTAACCAAAGAAACAAAAGAAAAATAAGGAAATAGAAAATACACAGCGATCAGAAGGCTGTAAATGAAGAACACGAATGTAGCTCTCAAAGGAGCAGATCTGGCTAGGATTTAATCTAGACGCCAAAGGACAGATCTTCAATAGCTTCTTCCTTCTTCTTCCTGAACTCTCTCTCTCTCTATCTCTCTTTCTTTCCCCTCTGCTCTCCTTTTCTCCCACGCTATTCTCTCCTTTTTCTCTGCAACCCTTTTTCTTCTGCCGGCTCACTCTTCTTCTATTTCTTCTTCTTCTCTTTTTCTTCTTCTTCTCTTTTTCTTCTTCTTCTCTTTTACTGGATCGAGCTCTCAGCACTTCTGCTCTTCTGCTATTGCCCTCAAGGCTTCGATCAATCTTCATCTGTTGGATGAAGGCTTCCTTTTATAAGCAGCAGCAGCTGGCACACTGGGCGCGTGTGGCTTCCACATTTCCTGCCCTAGAAATTTGGACCACGTGGCAGCATCCTGGTATCTCGTCCATCCTTGGATCACGAGCCAGGCACCTCGGATCACGTGCCCTTCATTAGCACGCTCAGCAACTGGAGTTGAGGTGGCGTCAACACACTTGCTCCAAAGGGTTGACGCAGCCTTCAAAGATCTTCAACCTATGAAACTCAAGTCTGCTGCGTCGACGCTTCCAACCCGTGGCGTGGACGCATTGATGCGTTCCAGTGAGCAGGTCTTCAGTAGATAGACGTGCTGCGTTGACGCTCCCAGCATGCTGCGTTGACGCATGGAGCTGCAGCATCTGAACTTAGATGGCTTCAGCCCTCTCACGTTTTGTGTGGAGTGCGTTAACGCATTGTGCAACTGCGTTGGCCCAATCATCAGTCTGAATCGTCTGCAAACAGAGATGGAAGGAATGTATATACTTAGTTAGTTCAGGCTCTTATAACAGCGAGTGTATATACATTTGAACAATTAGCACATGGACAGTGTATACACTTTACCGTAAAGGACAATGCATGAGTGCAGTGTATAGACTTGGTGTAATGATGCCAACGTATAGACTTGCAAGATGTGAGGCGTTGTGTAGACTTTGCGTTCAACTGGATGTATAGGCTTGGAGGGTTCACTGATGGCTGTACAGACTTGGGCGTTGTATAGACTTGGAACGGCTTCAAGGTAACAATGTACAGACTTTGAAGTAAAGAGTGTACAGACTTGAAAGTTCAAGGCCACGATGTATAGACTTTACCCAAGGAAACGAATGTATAGACTTTGCAAGCTGGAACGCCGGATGTATAGACTTGCTGAAACAGTCCGATGTACAGACTTCAAGAACTCTAGACAACGGACGCTATACAGACTTCAGCTAAGAAGGCCACAGGCCGATGTGTAGACTTTAGAGAACAGTTCAATGTATTGACTTAGCGTTGTATAGGCTTGGCTTTGAACGCTTGAGCTGAAGACAATGATGTAATGTATAGACATGAAGAAACAAGGCAACATTGTATAGACTTGAAGTCTGAAGATGATGTATAGACTTGGTGAACACTGCAACATCAATCGGATGTATAGAGTTGGTGAAATGAAGTCCAGTGTACAAACTTGCAGATACTAGACCAGTGTGCAGACTTCAAGTTTAACTGTGGATGTACAGACTTCAGGTGTGAAGACCATTGTGCAGACTTTGAAAACGTAAAGCCAGTGTACAGACTTCAACACAGGGAAGACTCTACATGAGACGTTGGCAGAGACAATGCATGAGACGGTGGAGGACCGATGTATAGACTTGATGATATGAACTGAAGCATCGACGCATCAGCTCAAGGAGTCGATGCACTACTGTGTGGACAGAGACAAATATGACTGAAGGGTCGACGCATCAGCACAATAAGTTGACACACTGCTGTGGAGACTGTGCAGACAGAGTGTAGACAGAATTAAATAGAGCATGTTATCTGACAGCCATATGAACTCCATTCACTTACATGATAAAACATGAATTAATCGAGCAGAAAAAAGAAAAGCATTATGATCAGAGAATGACTGAATAATAGCATGATGACACACACAGCCAGATGACTCACAATGAATAACTCACATCAAAACCAATCATCAAAACCATCATCAAAACCACATGGGCACAACAATCTCCCCCTTTTTGATGATGGCAACACTACACAGTGAGTCAATCTGATGACTCAAACTATTCTCCCCCTTTGTCTTCATCAAAAAGAAAATAGTTTGAGAATTTAAAGCATGTATAAAAATTCAGTCAATTTCTCCCCCTTGCAAGAACATGATTCTCCCCCTTTAAGAGTTTCAGTAAAAGCATGAGTTAGATATGATCAAAAGGAGCTTGCATGTAAAGATTGAATGAAATTTTCCCTTTGGCAAACAATCAACATAAACAGATACCAGATTGCAAGATCTCCCCCTAGAAATATGAATGCATGAGCACAATTCTCCCCTTTTAAGAGTTTCTATGTAGCATGATGCATATGATATGGAAGCTCCCCCTCAATAAGTGGAATCTTATGAGATGAATGAGAAGGAGACCACAGGGGCAAACAAGGAGAAGTTCAGGTCAATGAGCCAAGGACATGAGCAGAAGAGTTTCAATTAACAAATTTTTCAAGGATGCTCCAAACATAAGAAATTCAGCCAGATTTTCAAAGAGATATCAATCTCATAAATCTAAAACATAAGTTTTCAAGGTCTTCCATTATAAGGGCTTATGAATGAGCTTTATTGAACAGCATGGTTTAAACATGATGTATGCAGAGTTTATCAATAAAATTCTGTATTGATATCTAAAACCATGTTTTAATAAAAATGAAGCAAGCCCTCACATTTGTCTTGATAAAACTCCCTTTCTCTTACGCAATCAAATTTATTGACTTCTTTCGGAATTACATGCATCTGTATTGAAATCAAGCAATTATGAAGTCATATGATTTTATCTAGGGTTGTAGCAATTTGATTTTAGCATCAATATTCAGATATTTCAATGCGTTCAACAATTTTTCATGCTACAACTTTTACGAGCACTCTAGTTCAGTGCACACCTTGTAACTAGAGGATATACTTGATTAGAGGCCAATATCCCTAAGCACTTAGTGTGACTAACTGTCATGCTATATATGAATAGAGATAGCATTTACACATCATGACACACTGCAAATCATTTCTTGATGAGTGAGTTGTATTTCTCAGTGTGCATGCCATTGCTCTGCCTGAAATTCAATTATTCTTAATCAGAGTTAACTATGGTACCTCATGACACAGTCCTTTGGACATGTGTTTCTCAGTGACCAAGGTCATTGCTCTGACAGAAAATACCCTTTAGACATTTTCAGAAAAATTCATTTGCTTCAAATCAATAACAATTTCATGTACTTAACCAAATAAAGTCATGTATTCAATAATGTAGATTTCAGAAGATTTTACAAGACACAACATGAAACAGATGGTTAAGATTTATTAAACATGCTTCAGATATTTTTAAGAGATTTTAAAGCCAAACTCGTGAGTACATTAAACTTAAACCACCTGAGTTGTTTCAGATATTCATAAAAACGTATAATAGAATATTTTTAGTTCAAAAGTTTTCAGATTTATGATCGAGATAGCCCATTGAAATCTTCATGAAAGACTGATAGAAATCTGAAGCTAAATGATACCAATTGATAGGAGAGATTTCGAGGCTCAATGATTTCTGATATTATCAAGGTTTGTCAACTAAGATCAATGATGAAAGGTATGCAATGAATTTTCACAAGAGTATGTATTTGACAACCTATATGCAATGCATTGACTCTCCCTCACAACATGCATTCAGACAATCTTTTTGGTATTTTCAGTTTAAGGAAATGCAATGCACTATATGTATGCAAAAACTCAACACTGAATGCTATGCAAGGATATGCAATTAACTCCTCCTGAAAACATGCAATGTTTGTACTAAAAACTGAACATATGAAACCAAATGATATTGTGACTTGTGCACAATCAGACTGTCCTATCAGATTTTTCAGCATGGGCAGCATGCATGGATCAAATTTCAGACAGCATTCAAATGCAGTTCAGATTTTTCAATGTACTATATATGCAAATCACATATATGCACTTCAGATGAGGAGAGTTCAGAGGCATCAATTCAGACAATGCAGATGAAGAATGATTATGCAAAAACAGATTTAGTATGTCATGCAGTAGAACTAAAAACAGGAAGTGCAAGAAATTTACCTGAAAGATTCAGGAAGGGGTTTTCATTCTTGAGTGCCTTGGTTTTTTACCCCTTTTTATTTCAGTCCCAAGGCACACCTACATAGCAATATTATTTTGCACAAACAGGTACCCAAGAAGTCTTGGGTCCTGACATGACAGTATTACTCCTAGCAGGTTTTCTCAGCACATTTCTAGGAGCAGTTTTCAGATCTGATTTATGCACATTCTTGTTGGCATGAATTCTATGTGCATATGCATGAGATTTCTTGTTAACATAATAAAAATTCTATTTGTCAAAACCAGTTTGGTTTTGATATCCTGCCAGCCAACAGGTTGCAGCCCTGTGACCTGGCTTCCCACAATGATGGCATGTGAATTTTGCAACATGGAGTTTAGCAGAGTTATTCTGAACATGCCAACAATCTCCGGCTCTATGGCCTGGCTTCCCACAACAAAAGCAATTTAGATTCTTTCTCCTAGGAATATGATTTCTAGCATGATATTTTTGTACAGTAGTAGCAGCAAAGTCATCTAACTCCATTGTCTTACATTCATGCATGAGATGACCCATTTCATGACAGTAAAAGCATTTGGATATCCTGTTTTGAGCAGAATAGGATTTCTTAGCATAAGAGGTCCTAGCATGAAATCTATCATTATCATTCTTCATGACAAGGCAATCATCAAGTACATGGCCAGAATTTCCACAATAGAAGCATTCAACATTCCTTCCGTGAATAATTGGAAATTTCTAGCCTTAGGCTTGTTTGCATGAAATTTACTATTCTTCTTCAGTGTTCTCATTTTCACATTTTCCTTCTGTTTTTGAATCTTCTGATCATCAGACTGTTTTGAAGACGGTGCAGAAGTACTAGCTAAGTTTGAGCTACTCACAAATGTTGCGTATAGTTTGTTCCTTACAGCTTGCTTAACTTGAGAATTGCACCTTTTCTCTTCATTCAATTTGGTGACTTCCACATTCAAAGAATCTTCCATTTTTTCTTTACCTTTGGCAAATTTTGACAGAGAGTTGTTTAGATTTTCAATTTCAATTTGCAAGGTCATAATGTGGTCTTCACACGAAATAACCTGATTTTGTAGCCCATCATTCAGACTTTTCAGGATCTCATTCTCCTGATTTAACTTCAATTCAATGTTCACTTCTTTTTCTTTCAAAGCTGATTTTTCTCTTTCTACCGTTAGCCATCTTTCAGAGAAAACAGTGTTAAGGACCATTAGCTTTTTATTTTGTTCCTTCAGATGGATGTTTTCTTCAATCAGCTTATCTTTTAATTTATCAATTTCCTTCTTCTGAGTCAGCAGAGAATCATTTTCTTCTTTCAAGGAAGTGATTAAGTTTTTCTGTGCATTATCATCAGAATGTAATTCTTCAATCAATTCCTTCAATTTAGATTTTAGATTTTCATTTTCAGCCTTTAGACTTGTGATTTCAGTATTTTTCTCTTTTCTTAATTTTCTCTTTTCTGATTTGACTCTTTCATATTTATCTAGAAGATGCTCATGCATGGCAACTAACTCATCATGGCTAATATCCTCGGTCTCAGAGATTACCTGGGATGAGGACTCATCTGATTGATCACTCCTTCTTGCCATGAGACATTCTTCTTCCTGTTCCACATGTGTTGCAGTCACTCTATCAAAAATTTCTTTTGCAGTGCTACAATCTGAGATAAAAGAAAAATCGTCAGAATCAATTGCAGCCTTCATTAGATTTAGAGCTCTCACATTATCATCATTTTTCATCTTGTGATCATGAGTCCACTTGGACTTATCCTTAGGAAGTTCATGTGGACTGTGAGAGATAACCTTCCACAATTGTGGATTAATAGAGTTAACATGCTTGTGCATACGATATAGCCAGAATTTAATATTTGAACTACCGAATAGTGGAGGATGAGCCATTAGGAACAAATGGCAAGGAGATTCAAGGCAACAGGAATATTGATGCACTAAAAGCAAATAATCACCCAAGACTACAAGATCGGATCTGCAGGTCGCTGGACCTTCTAAGCAGAAACCCGCTCTGATACCAACTGTTAGAGTGCTAGGCCCGGATACAGAGGGGGGGTGAATGTATCCCTCTAGAAAATATAGCCCAAATTAAAACTCTAAAGCTCAGATATGCAGAATAAGGACTAATGAGCTTTCCAAGATGAAATGATAAGGCAACGAATGAACAAACAGTTGGACTGCAACAATGCAGCCACCTGATCAATCAGAAACGAAGGCAGAGCTAAACAACCCAAACACACTTAGCAGAATATAATGCTCAAAAAATAACTCTCTAGATAATGCAACTAGCCAAGCATGCACAACCTGTGAATGGGAGGTAGAAGATATGGAGCTAACGCAAGGCAAACCACTGCACAAATAGTTTTAAGGTGGTTCGGTCCTCCAGACCTACATCCACCCCTCACTCCCAACCGGAGTGAGGCTTCACTAGCCAATGCTAGAACCAAGCAGACTCAGTCTGCAACAGGTGCTAACACACAGCTTGACCAGGGGAACAAACTCCCCTCTTCCTCCCAACCGGAGGGACACCCCAAGTGACTCCCAGTCACTTAGAAACTAGAGGTCGAAGACCTCTCTTCCTCCAGACCAGGAGGGACCCAACCAGTGACTTCCAGTCACCAGCAAACCAGAGGTCGAAGACCTCTCTTCCTCCAACCGGAGGGACCCCTGGACTTGCAAGCCACAAGCCCAGAACCAGAGACAAGTCTCCCTTCCCCTGAATCCACAGGAGGAACCCGATCCCCAGCAGGGCAATCGGAAGAACAAGACTAACCAAAGAAACAAAAGAAAAATAAGGAAATAGAAAATACACAGCGATCGGAAGGCTGTAAATGAAGAACACGAATGTAGCTCTCAAAGGAGCAGATCTAGCTAGGATTTAATCCAGACGCCAGAGGACAGATATTCAATAGCTTCTTCCTTCTTCTTCCTGAACTCTCTCTCTCTCTATCTCTCTTTCTTTCTCCTCTGCTCTCCTTTTCTCCCATGCTATTCTCTCCTTTTTCTCTGCAACCCTTTTTCTTCTGTCGGCTCACTCTTCTTCTATTTCTTCTTCTTCTCTTTTTCTTCTTCTTCTCTTTTTCTTCTTCTTCTCTTTTACTGGATCGAGCTCTCAGCACTTCTGCTCTTCTGCTATTGCCATCAAGGCTTCGATCAGTCTTCATCTGTTGGATGAAGGCTTCCTTTTATAAGTGGTAGCAGCTGACACACTGGGCGCATGTGGCTTCCACATTTCCTGCCCTAGAAATTCAGACCACGTGGCAGCATCCTGGTATCTCGTCCATCCTTGGATCACGAGCCAGGCACCTCGGATCACGTGCCCTTCATTAGCACGCTCAGCAACTGGAGTTGAGGTGGCGTCAACACACTTGATCCAAAGGGTTGACGCAGCCTTCAAAGATCTTCAACCTATGAAACTCAAGTCTACTGCGTCGACGCTTCCAACCCGTGGCGTTGACGCATTGTTACGTTCCAGTGAATAAACAGCCTTGCCTTCTTAACTGCTGCGTCGACGCTTCCAACCCGTGGCGTTGACGTATTGATGCGTTCCAGTGAGCAGGTCTTCAGCAGATAGACGTGCTGCGTTGACGCTCTCAGCATGCTACGTTGAGGCATGGAGCTGCAGTATCTGAACTTAGATGGCTTTAGCCCTCTCACGTTTTGTGTGGAGTGCATTGACGCATTGTGCAACTGCGTTGGCCCAATCATCAGTCTGAATCGTCTATAAACAGAGATGGAAGGAATGTATATACTTAGTTAGTTCAGGCTCTTATAACAGCGAGTGTATATACATTTGAACAATTAGCACATGGACAGTGTATACACTTCACCGTAAAGGACAATGCATGAGTGCAGTGTATAGACTTGGTGTAATGACGCCAATGTACAGACTTGCAAGATGTGAGGCATTGTGTAGACTTTGCGTTCAACTGGATGTATAGGCTTGGAGGGTTCACTGATGGCTGTACAGACTTGGGCGTTGTATAGACTTGGAACGGCTTCAAGGTAACAATGTAAAGACTTTGAAATAAAGAGTGTACAGACTTGAAAGTTCAAGGCCACGATGTATAGACTTTACCCAAGGAAACGAATGTATAGACTTTGTAAGCTGGAAAGCCGGATGTACAGACTTGCTGAAACAGTCCGATGTACAGACTTCAAGAACTCTAGACAACGGACGCTATACAGACTTCAGCTAAGAAGGCCACAGGCCGATGTGTAGACTTTAGAGAACAGTTCAATGTATTGACTTAGCGTTGTATAGACTTGGCTTTGAACGCTTGAGCTGAAGATAATGATGTAATGTATAGACATGAAGAAACAAGGCAACGTTTTATAGACTTGAAGTCTGAAGACGATGTATAGACTTGGTGAACACTGCAACATCAATCGGATGTATAGAGTTGGTGAAATGAAGTCTAGTGTACAAACTTGCAGATACTAGACCAGTGTGCAGACTTCAAGTTTAACTGTGGATGTATAGACTTCAGGTGTGAAGACCATTGTGCAGACTTTGGAAACATAAAGCCAGTGTACAGACTTCAACACAGGGAAGACTCTACATGAGACGTTGGCAGAGACAATGCATGAGACGGTGGAGGACCGATGTATAGACTTGATGATATGAACTGAAGCGTCGACGCATCAGCTCAAGGAGTCGACGCACTACTGTGTGGACAGAGACAAATATGACTGAAGGGTCGACGCATCAACACAATGAGTTGACGCACTACTGTGGATACTGTGCAGACAGAGTGTAGACAGAATTAAATAGAGCATGTTATCTGACAGCCATATGAACTCCATTCACTTACATGATAAAACATGAATTAATCGAGCAGAAAAAAGAAAAGCATTATGATCAGAGAATGACTGAATAATAGCATGATGACACACACAGCCAGATGACTCACAGTGAATAACTCACATCAAAACCAATCATCAAAACCACATGGGCACAACACCTACTACTGGTGAAGATTTATTACCTCAAGGTGGTCGTGGTCGAGTTCTAAAGGAATTTCTTTTATTCCACCCACCAACATGTGAAGGACAAGCGGATCCAGATGCGGCTAGGGTTTGGCTGGATGCGACCGAGCGTGTGTTCCGTTCTATGGAGTGCACCGAAGATGAGAAGGTAATGCTAGCTACATTTCAGTTGCAGGGGGCAACGCTCGCGTGGTGGACCACGGAGTGGGAGGTGACTTTTAAGTCCCGTCCTCTTCGACTGATTACATGGAAGGAGTTTGTTACTTCGTTCGAGCGTACATACAGTCCAGCTTATCTCATAATGGACAAAATGTACCAGTTTATGGAGTTGGCTCAGGGTGATATGACAGTCTTGCAGTATCAGAATAAATTTATGGAATTGGGTCGATATGCTCCTCATATTCTTATTGATGAAGGGCTGAAAATTGAGCAATTTTTGCATGGTTTGAAGCCAAAATTGAGGCAACCTCTTATTGCAACCAGAGTGGCAGAGTTAGATATGGCTTATCAGGCAGCAGCAGCATTAGAATTGGATATGGCAAGATCTCAAGGGAGAACCCAAGTTGACCCAATACAGCAGTGTACAACATCAATAGGCTAGTAGTCAACCAAGTGTGACGGGGGTACCATCTTCTGTTCCTTCTGCTAGTGGTACTTCTTCCATTAAATCTAAATTCAGGTGGATGTTCAGGAAATCCAAGAAGCAGTATGACCGGCAAGCTTCCTCTGGCAACGTGCAACAATCAGCACCCTCTTCTTTTCAACGATAGGGATCGGTGGTTAGTCAGTCGAGACCATGTCCAAGGTGTGGTGGTAGTCATTTGGGTAGACCGTGTTCGATGCCCGTGGTGTGTTTTCGGTGTGATCAGGTGGGACACGTGGTTCATGATTGTCCGTTGCGGCTAAAGCAGCATGTTCCATTTTCACAGCCACAACGGTTTCGACCTCCACCACCATCACAGTCACAACAGTATTCTCAGGCATCCGTATCATCATCGTAGCAATCTACTACAGGTGGAAAGAAGCAAAAAAGGGAGAGTCACGCATATGACTCGTTCTGAAGCAGTTGCATCTCATCTTGTAGAAGGTACTATTATGGTTCATGGTCATGCAGCTCGTGTTTTATTTGACTCAGGTGCTTCTCATTTATTTATTTCTGAAGATTTTGTTGCATGTATTGAGGAGCCGACATCAGAGATGTCTTGTGAGTTAGTTGTTGAATTGCCTTCTGGGGAGTTCATGTTTACTCCTTTCTGTCTTGATGAGACTCCTATAGTGATTGGGAATCAATAGTTACCAGCTAGGTTATATGCGTTGAAGCTGGTAGACTATGATGTTATTCTGGGTATGGATTGGTTAGAGGACTATGGAGCCATGGTATCATTCTCTCCATGTGTTTCTCTCTCCTCACGTTTTCCTCATCCCGCTCTCGCGAATCCCCCTCCCGCCCTGCCCCTCGCGGCGGCTGCTACAGCCGGTGACTCTCCTCCGGTGATGGCTGGAGGGGGGGAGGCCGCGTGCCTCCCCCACCCCCTCCTGCTTCCCCTCCGGTGCTGCCCGTTGCCCATGGTGGGGCTCCTGCCCTCACAGGTGGTCCTCCTTCGCACCGCCATGCTTGTTCGATCATGGGGGGCTTTTCTCTAACGCCTACTATGGACGGGTTAGGGCTTGCCGGTGCCCCTGCATCATCTTATGGTGGTGCCCTTGCAGACATCGTCGACGGCCTTCACGGTGGTGATCCGCTCGTAGCCTCTGCCCCGTCGGCTTCAAGCTCACCTCCACGCCATGCTCGTCTGGCCATCTCTTCCTTTCCCGACTTCCCCCACGGTCCCCTGTCTGCCCCCCCTCCTATTACTGGATGCCACATCTTTCCCCTTGTCAACACGCCACCTCTAGAGATTCCATCTCAACTGTTGATCATCCAGCCTCTTCCCACGCCAACTCTGTCGCAAGGCCACGTTGTGCCTCAGTCCTCTCCCTCTGTTCCGTTGACTGGCCCTTCTCTTGACGGGACAACCCCACGAAACGATGCTTTGTTTACTACTGAGACCGTTCATGTCTTACCCTCCTCTGCTCCGGCAGCCTACAGCTATGGCCCGCTCGCCCCCACGGTGACCCCCCTTCAGTCATCAGCTCACGCCCCTCTTCAGTCAACCTCTCCCCCCGCGTTGATCGGCCATTTGCTCGATGGGACAGCACCTCCTCACAGTGCTCTATTTTCTGCCGAGACCATTAGAGGGCCTCCCTCTCTAGCTCCGGCAGCCTCCCTTGGTGGCCCTTTCGCCCCCGCGGTGGTCCCCTTGGCTGCCTCGATTACACCGGGTGGAGAGCTGCACGCGCTGGCCTTGGGAATTACTGTAGAGCCTTCCCTTTCCCCCTTCTTGAAGGAAAGTCTTCCTGCCGCCCCCCCCCACGGCCGGTGGCCCTTGTGCGCAGCCTTCCTCCTCCGGCCTGGGGCGTCCGGAGCCTCCTGCAGCCACCCCCCCTCGGTCGACACTGCAAGTCAGCCTCCTGCCGCTCATCAGCCGTCAGGCGGTGGCCGGCCCCGTGCAGACGTGGGCTTTGCATGGCCGACGGCCGCCACTGCTGCCAGTTCTGGAGGGTCACTCCATGCTCCACTCGCTCAGGCCGTGGCCCCCTCTTTCTCCCATGTCGTCATGAGCTCTTTTTCTCCGCCGGTGCTGCCTCTCTCCGTCCATGCCCCTGCCACCACTGACTCTGGTGAACCGACAGGGTTCTTCTCTCTGGAAGAGGTTCAGCTAACTTGCCAACCCCTTGCCTTTGTAGTCATCGCAAGGACACCAAAGGGCAGGCCTCCATTCACTGACATTCGGGCTCATCTAGCCCAGCGATTCCAGTTTAAGCAGGACTTCCTGCTCAGCGCCATGGACCGTCGGCACCTTCTCCTCCGCTTCTCCAACCGGGAAGACTACCTGAAGGTCCTCCTCAAAGAGTCTCTACTTGTCCACGGGCGCCCCTTCTAGTTCTTCCAATGGGCACTCGATTTCTCACCGGAGCAGGACTCGCCGCTTGTACCTATCTGGATTGAGCTTCCGAGCCTCCCTGTCAACTTCTACCATGAAGCCTCCATCTTCTCCATCGCTGGCAGCATTGGGCCGACCCTGAAGATCTACCGGAACACCCTCTGCCTCACCCGTGCACACGCGGCACGGGTTTGCATCCTCCTGGATATCTCCAGGAAGCTCCCCCACCGTGTGTGGGTTGGCATTGGCACTGGCGGATACTGGAAACCGGTGGTCATCCCGGACTCCCCTCTCTTCTGCTCCTCTTGCCGCCGTCTGGGCCATCTGGTCTCTGACTATAAGAAGAAGCCCCCTCCTCCGCCGGCCAGAACGGTTGATGCCGGTGCTCCTGGCGGAAGGGCACGCCCACCTGCCACCTCTGTTCCTCCTGGCCCGGTCTGGTGGCCCATGGCTGGCACCGGGATCCTGCCCGTCCCTGGCTTTCCGATGTCATCCTTGGCCATTGCTGCGCTTGCTGGCCTCTCTACATGCTCTCCTCTGCTTCCCCAGCTCCATTCTCATATTGTTCTTGGGGGCCCTGGCGGTGCTCCTGCAGCCGTGGCTGATCCCGCGCTGGCCACTTCTACCTGTGTGGCTGTGGAGGGCCCTCATGCGTCCTCTGCTGCCTGCGGTTTGCCCTCCTCCTCTACACAGGCCTCGGCCCCTCCTGCTACGCCACTTATGCTCCCTGTTGCTGCCGTTGGGGAGAAGGGGTCTGGGACCCCACTCCTCGTAGCTGCCAACCTCGTCTCCACTACTCCGGCAGCTGCTACTCCTCCCACCCCAGCTACGACAGGTGGCTCCCTCCAGCAGCTCGTATGCTCCTTGCCCTCCCTGGGCCTTCCATCGGCCCCCCCACCAAGGCTTGCCATGGTTCGCCTTCAGTCCACTATCACTTCCGCCAACGTGGAGCCCGACAACCACCTCTTGGGCGTTGACTCCACTACCGCAGCTACCTGCTGCAACATGTCTATCCCCCCCTCTTGCTCCGGTTCTACAGCCGCGCCTCTCTTGCGGTGCTTCAACCCCCGGTCATTACTGCGTCTGTTGTTGGGGAGGGTGCTCCACCTCTGTGCCCAGCTTGGTCCGAGGCTGGCCCCCGGTCGGTTGCCTCATCTCCACTTGCCCGAGTGGCTAGTCGAGCTACCGGTACTTCGCTGGTACTCGGCCTCGCGGCGCCGGATGCTCCGCCCCTCGGCGGGCCCTCTCTACCTCCTGTTGGTCTCAACGCCTCTGTTATGGCCTGGTCCCCAAGGCCACAGCCCTCCACGGAGCAGAGTGGGGATGCCGGTCCGGTGCCACCATCCTCTACTTCAACGCCATCCCCCCGCCTCTCCTTTGCCCAAGCTCTGAAGAAGAAAATTAACCGGGATCCGCCCGGGTCGGTCGTTCTCTCGGCGCCCCCTCCGATTCCGTTGCATCCCGCGAATGCCTTGCCTCCCTTAGCTCTTGGTACTGGTATCAAGCAACCTCAGACTGTTCAAGTTCTCACCATCCCCGGCCTTGAGCCTGCATCGAGGTTCAGTGACTTTGCGGCGGCTCATGTGGCTTTCGTGGGCAACCCTATCCTAGACCGTTCACCGCTGGGGTCGAGGACCGAGGCCGGTCCGGCCTGGCGTTCCTACCGGCGCTCCAACTCCACTTTCTCTTCCCGTGATCGGCTGTGCAGTTTTGACGAGGTTCCTCCTCCTCCCCGTCGCTCACTTCAGCTCCAGTCGGCCTCGGCGACGCCCCACACGCCGGTCCACTCTTCCGTCTCCGAGGGCCTCGATTGCGAAGGTTCGGACCTTGACCCTCTTGGTTGGCCAAGATCTCTGGAACGGATGCGCGGAATCTGTTCTTCACTCTCATCCGACTCTGAAGGGGTTTTTGATGAAGATTCTATCTTGTTTGGCCTGTGATCTTTACTTGTGTTGTGGGCCCCTGGGTTATGCGCCCTGCCCACGTCTTGGCCTCTCTTGGCCTCTTCCTTTTGTGGGCCTTTTGGCTTTGTACTTATCTTGCCCCTCCTCGGGTGACATTCCCCTCCCCTCCCCCTGTTCCCCTTTCTTTTACTGCTTTCCTTTAGGAAAACGCTTGCCTGGCGGCCTGGGTAGTGTGTTCATCTTCTTCCGAAATGAAGGGATGAATCCCCTCCCCCATCTACCACCTTGCAAGTATTAACTTGAGTTAAAAAAAAAGATTATGGAGCCATGGTTGATTGTAAAACAAAGAAGGTTTATTTTTAGCCATCTGGGAAAGCGGCATTCTATTTTCAAGGTATTTGATCTCGTTCTCCTCGCTTACTTATTTCTGCTATTCGAGCCTGTAGATTACTTAATGCAGGTTGTCAGGGATTCTTTGGTTCCGTGGTTGCTGTTGAGGCACCACAGCAGGAGATAGATGATATTCCTATGGTTTGTGAATTTCTTGATGTGTTTCCTGATAAGTTGCCAAGCTTACCTCCACAACAAGAGATTGAGATGGTAATTGAATTAATTCCAGGTACGGCACCTTTATCAAAGGCACCATACCATATGGCTCCTGCAGAATTGAAAGAGTTAAGAGCACAGTTGCTAGAATTGCTGGAAAAGGGCTATATCCGTCCTAGCTTTTCTCCCTGGGATGCTCCTTTATTGTTTGTGAAGAAGAAAGATGGAAGCCTGAGGCTATGTATTGATTATAGGTAATTAAATCAGGTGACTGTCAAGAATAAATATCATTTGCCCAGAGTCGATGATTTATTTGACCAACCTCAGTCGGCGAGTGTCTTTTCACAGATTGATCTTCGATCTGGTTATTACCAATTGAGGATTAAGGAATCTGATGTGGAGAAGATTGCCTTTAGTACGAGGTATGGTCATTATGAATTTTTGGTTATGCCATTTGGGCTAACCAATGCTCCAGCAGCATTTATGGACCTAATGCATCGTGTGTTTCATCCATATTTGGACCAATTTGTGGTGATCTTTGTGGATGACATTTTGGTCTATTCTGCTTCCAAAGAGGAACATGTTCAGCATCTTAGGGTTGTATTGCAGACTCTACGAGATCACGAGCTCTATGCAAAATTCAGCAAATGTGAGTTTTGGCTTCGGGAAGTTCATTTTCTAGGCCATGTGATTTCTGGTGATGGAGTTGCAGTTGATCCTATTAAAATAGATGTTGTTCTTCAATGGCAGAGCCCTAAGATTGTCACAGATATTAGAAGCTTTCTGGGTCTTGCTGGGTATTATAGAAGATTCATTCAAGATTTTGCACGGATTGTCGCTCCGATGACTAAATTGACTCACAAAGATGTACCATTTGTGTGGTCGAATAAGTGTGAAAAGAGCTTCAATGAATTGAAAAGGCTGCTCACTACTTCTCCAGTGCTTATTTTTCCATCTGGCTCCGATGGATTTGTAGTATGTATGGATGCTTCTCGAGTAGGTTTGGGTGCAGTGCTTATGCAACATGGCAAGGTCATAGCCTATGCATCTCGACAATTAAAATAGTAGGAAGAGAATTATCCCACTCATGATTTAGAGTTAGCGGCGGTGATTTTTGCATTGAAAATCTAGAGACACTACTTGTATGGTGAGAAATTTGAGATCTTCACGGATCATCAAAGCTTAAAATATGTGTTTTCTCAAAAGGATTTGAATCTTCGTCAGCGTAGATGGATAGAGTATATGAAAGATTATGATTATTAAATACGTGTGCACCATGATTACTGTTATGGTTTTGATGATAGCAACTACTATAAGTCACACTGTGCTTGCATATGATGTCATTATGTATCTGTTTAAGCAGTTAGTCATTTCATCGAACAGGTTGTGTGCATGAGCAATGCATCAGTGCATACCACTATTCATATCTTGCATTGGTTCATTCATATAGTCGATGCATCTCTTATGCTACTACACAACAAGTCTATACATTGGTTGCAGGCACATTAAAGTCTATACATCCATTAACAAGTCTATACATTGGTTGCAGGCACATCAAGTCTTCAGCAGCAAGTCCATACATCAGCAAGTCTGTACATTCTTCAGCAGGAAGTCTGTACATCCTTCAGCAGCAAGTCTATACATCAGCAAGTCTATACAGCCAGCAAGTCTATACATCAGCAAGTCTATACAGCAGCAAGTCTGTACATCCTTCAGCAGCAAGTCTATACATCAGTAAGTCTATACATCAGCAAGTCTATACAGCCAGCAAGTCTATACATCAGCAAGTCTATACAGCCAGCAAGTCTATACATCAGCAAGTCTATACATCCTGCAACAAGAAGTATGTACGTTGGCTGATTGCACAGACTCAAAGTCTGTACGTTGGCTGCTAGCTCAAATTCAAAGTCTATACACTCTTTCAACTCCATACATTCTTCAAAGTCTATACACTCTTCAAACTCCATACTTCAAAGTCTATACACTCTTCAAACTCCATACATTCTTCAAAGTCTATACACTCTTCAAAGTCCACACATTCTTCAAAGTCTATACACTCTTCAAAGTCTATCCATTCCTTCATTTCAATCAGACTCTCAACCCCAGTGCGAGGGTCGACCCCTAGGGTCCACCCCCATGGGTCTTTCATCTCCAGCTGAAAGGGTCGACCCATTGGGTCGACCCCCAGCTGCAAGGGTCGACCCCTGGTGATTATTTTTTGAACCCGACGGACTCCTTCACCAGACCTGCAAGGGTCGACCCCAAGGGTCGACCCATTCACTCGAGGGTCGACCCCTGTTGGCAGTTTTTTTTAAACCCGCACTGGTTCCTGGAAGGGTCGACCCCAAGGGTCGACCCATGCTGTCTGGCCCATCTGGCCCCTCACGAGGGTCGACCCCAAGGGTCGACCCTTTCTGGTATGGGCGGCGCCGTGATTGTGGACTCTTCGCATTTCGACCAAATGGTCCAACCACACTTGTGTGGTTGTCCTTAATCCACTCCATAACAAGTGGATCTTGTCCCATGGCTGTCCCTTGACCACCCTTGGCCTATATAACATCTTGTAGAGGATGAAAACCCTAAGAGAAATTCGTATGTCCTGATTTTTGGGTTTCTTCCTAACATTTGTGTGTGCAGGTCGCAGCAGCCACCTCCAGCCCTTGTTCCACCTTGATGTGTGTGTCAATGTGAAGGGAAGAAGGAGAAATCAAAGTTCCAATCAAGCCTCTGCTACTGGCTGCAAGCGAAATCGAGATTCATCCACATCCGAGCCAAGATCGTCAAGAACGGTCATCGTGCTGCACAAGTGTTTGATAAAATTCGCAGAAGAGGAAGGGAGTTCTATTTTGTGTGTGCAGGTTCGGAGTTGCAGCCTTCAAGCCCTATTCCACCTTGCTCTGAAGCTGAAATCCAAAGGAAGGAGCTTGAATAAAAGCCCAAGATCATATACATCGAAGAGCTGCATCGGACATCAAGCTTCAACATCCATTCGTGCTAGAATCCTTCATCATCCTTCAAGAACGATCTAAGGGGAGTCAAGAAAGATTCAAGGGAGATAAAGAGAGTGCTATTCAAGGAAAAGAAGAGCCAAGCAAGCCCGGAGTAAAGCTCTAATCAAGTGGAGATTGAAGCCACATTCAAGATCAACAACATACATTCAAAGGGGAGCCAAATCAGGAGTTTTCCTCAACTGTGCCTTATTGTGTTTTAAGTTTCAGATTTGTATTTCCTATAAACTGCATACTTGTGTGTGTATGGATCTTTGTTAGATCCGTGGTCTTTTGTGTGTGTCGTATTGGATTCATGTGTGTGCGTAGGTCTTCCTAGATCTACGTGTGTGTGAGGTTTACTGCACTTGTTGCAGCGTGTGTGCGTTTTGTTGATCCGCTTGTTGGATCGTGTTGGAGACTTCGTCTCCGTGTGTATGTGTGTGTGTGTGTACTGGGGCTCGTCCCCGTGTGTGTGTGCAGGCGTCATCTTGCGTGTGTGGTTGGAGCGTCGTCTCCGTTTGGGGATTTATCCCCGAGTGAAGCCTCACCTAGTTTGGTGAGGGGTGGATGTAGGGAGCCCGTCAAGGTCCCGAACCACCTTAAAATCCTTGTGCATTGTGGTTTGCTTTGTGCGTTGGCTTGGTTTGATTGTTGCATCCTCTTATATGATCGTGTGGGAACGGTGAGATTGAGAGAATCTGTTTATTGGCATAATCAACTTCCTTAATCTTGTTGTAAGGAGTTTACTCCACCATGTAGTATTCGTCTTGTCGTCTAGTGTGGGGGTTAGTGTAGGTTGTTATCTTACTTGCATGTTCATCATATTTGATGTTTTAATTGTTGTTTCTTCACACTTGTTAAAAAGGGAAGAGTTTCCTTAAAATTTGTAATCACCCAATTCACCCCCCTCTTGGGTGTCATTGATCGTGGGACCCAACAATGATTTTACTCTGTCTTATCAACCTGGCAAGATGAATGTAGTGGCTGATGCATTGAGAAGAAAAAATGCAAATCAGTCATTTGTTGATGCGAGAATGGAAGTTGTGGGAATAGTTTCCTTGTGAGACGCTCAGATTGAAAATTCCCCGTGATCCGATGGTAGCTGCTTTTGCTAGTCTAGTGATGACTCCAGCCATTTACCGACAGATCAGGGAGGCACAGCAAGCCAATTTTGAATTGTCCCGCATTGTGTTAATGCCTGATGTGGAGTTCTGTGATGATTCCGGGGTTAGATTCAGATGTAGACTCTATGTTCCAGTTGAAGATTCCTTGAGGAATGTTGTTTTACGTGAGGCGCATGGATCCCGTTATGTTATTCATCTCGGCACCAGAAAGATGTATCATAATGTGAAAAGGCAATTTTGGTGGCCAGGTATGAAAAGGGATGTAGCTGATTTTGTGTCTAGGTGTTTGACATGTCAACAGGTCAAAGCTGAGCACCAAAGGCTTGGAGGAATGATTCAACCATTGGAAATTCTGATGTGGAAATAGGATCATGTTACTACCGATTTTATTGTGGGTTTACCCCAAACTGCACAAGGCTATGATGGTATTTGGCTGTTAGTTGATCGTTTAACTAAGATAGCAAGAATGTTGCCGATCAAGGTGACGTGGAATGTTCAGAAATTGGATGAGCTTTATGTTGCAAAGATTGTGCCATTGCATGGAATTCCAATATCCATTGTGTCAGATCGTGACCCGCGTTTTCTTCTGACTTTTGGCGAAGTTTTCAAAAGGCGTTGGGTACAGAATTGGCATTTAGTTCAGCGTATCATCCCCAGTCTAATGGTCAGTCCGAGAGGACTATTCAGACATTAGAAGATATGTTGCGATCATGTTGTTTGGATTGGCAGGGTTCGTGGAGTCAACACTTGCCATTGGTGGAATTCTCTTATAATAATAGCTATCATTCCAGTATTGATATGGCACCGTATAAAGCTTTGTATGGGCGTCCTTGTTGTACACCGTTGGACTGGTTTGAGACTGGTGATCGACTGTTGACGGGACCGGATATGATTCAGCAGTGTGTTGATGTGGTACATCTGATTAGGCAGAAAATGTTGACAGCTCAAAGTCGACAGAAAAGCTATGCAGATCGGTGTAGAAGACCATTGCAATTTGAGCCTGGAGATTCTATTTTAGTAAAAATATCTCCAATGAAAGGTGTGATGAGATTTGGAAAGCGTGGAAAGCTTAGTCCCCGATATATTGGTCTGTTTCCTATCTTGGAACGTGTGGGCCAAGTGGCTTATCGACTTCAGTTGCCATTGGCGATGCAAGCAATCCACGATGTGTTTCATGTTTCTCAACTAAGAAAGTATACTTCTGATGCATCTCATGTATTAGATGGTTCAATGTGGCCTGAGGTGACAACATATCTATCCATGCCAGAGTATCCAATACGGATTGACGATCATCGTGAACAACAACTGAGGAGTAAGGTAATCCCTCTGGTAAAAGTAGTATGGCAACGTCACTTGGGTAATGAGACTACTTGGGAATGTGAGGACGATATGTGTCAGCAACTTCCCTTTTTATTCGAGTAAGCTATATTTTCTTTCAGTTCTCTCCTTGTGCTTCCTTTTAAATTTCGAGGATGAAATTTCTATTAGGAGGGAGGGACTATAAGACCCGGTAGTTAACGGATTCTTATCGGTATGAAATATAAAATGATTCATGAGTTATAACGCTTGAAATGGGCTTAATGGGCCTAGTTTAGTGGGTTTACCCATTTGTATAAGCTTTTTGAAGCAAGATAAGGCATATACACAATTTTACACCTTTTAATGCCTTATGGCAATTCAATGTTTTATAACAAAACAAAATATAATCAAATGCTTTTGTTTTTTTTTGTGATTCACGTTGGGAGGTTCTCTCCCCTCTCACTCCCTCTTTTTCTCCTACGTGTGCCCACCCCCTCTCTCTTGCTCTCTCGGTGATTTGCTCACCTCAGAGCTTTGCAAGATTTGCAGGAGGCGACCTTGGCAACCCAAGGCGTAGGAGGAGTGGTGATGTCGTCGTGAAGGCGACCCGTGGAGCGTGGAGGCGGGGAATTCATCGTTTGAGCCGAGGCTTCCTTGTGTAGAACGGGCGTAGAACGGCTTAGAATCGTGAATCCAAGTAAAGGGATAGATTACCCTTCCTCTTAGGATGCTTCACTTCAAATTGCATGCCCATTGTCTTATGTTTTCTTATGGTTTGAGCAAAAATTCATGAACATAGTCATTTATGTTTTAATCCATGAAAATCACTCCATGGCCAATATTTTTATGTTTTGGATGTAAAACTATTATGGAATGGATGTAGGAAGGCAGGGAACAGGTTTAAATATGTTTTCCCATCGATTTGAATCGATTGGGAGGGAACTCAATTGAGTTACCCACGTTTCGGGTTCTCTGGAAGGAAAGCGGTCCTTCCAAAGATCATCTTATGGCTTGTGTAAGGCGATGGAGCATAACGGTCTAGCCTCATACCGTTTCTTGTAAATGGCTGTCCTTTGACCGACCGTTTGTTAACCTTAGCGGCCCAGCAAATGACCGCTAATCCCCTCTGACCCGGTAAGGCAGTGCGATCCTAGCAGCCCATACTAGACCGTTTCTATCACCTAGCGGTCAGTCGCGCTACCGTTTCTTGATCAAAACGGCCATGTCTAGACCATTTTTATTCTGTTCAATATATAATGAAATTATCGTGGCCAAGCGGTCATGGAGAGACCGCATGGGTTGGTGAAGCGGCTAATCGCTAGACCGCTTACCTGAGCCTTGCGGTCCTGACTAGACCGTTTAGTCCCTGCAGTGCATGAATGTAATCATGTTCATTTAATTATGCATTTAATACTGCATGTGCGCCATGTTTAAGTATTTTTATGAACTATGGCACATTTTTATATCCCAATAGAATTATTTTCTCTTTCCTTGTGATGGAACCACTAGTCGTAGCCCGACGACCTTTAGTGTCGGCCCACCTGGGAGAGGTGGCGGGGTAGTCCCGGAATACGGTTTTTAAGCTGGTTTCCTTGGGCCCCCTTACTTGTCAGTAGCGTCCTACTGGGGGGGAAACTAGCAAGAGGACTGGCTCAAGGCATTGAGCCTGTGTGTGCACACGTGGTCAGGGGCGTGGACTGACACTGACGAGTGTGACCCTGACTAGTTCTCAATCTTGGTTACTATTACGTGTCTCACTTGCCACGTTCCAGGCTCGTGGAGATACTTGAGACGCAGTATAAGTCGTCAGTGGACGCATCTAGTCTTCTTTCTGGTGGTCCTTTCTCTCTCCTGTCACTTGGAAATGTTGAAATTTCATTCTATTGGTAGATTATGAATCTCGCGTTTAATTATTCATTCAAATATTCAATGGCATTTATGTTAGCTGTCTTTCATTGTTTTTATTCATGTATAGCTTTATTTAATTGTTGTTTTCCTATGCCATTGTGTTATCAACTACTTTCATTTGTTTAGCTGCGAGGTAGGGATCTGCGTGAACCCTACTAAGTCTATGTTGTGAGACTCACCCTTCCTTTCCAGGTAAGACGGAGCAGCAGTCCGCGGGTTTCCCACGTGCTTTTGGCGGGAAGTCGTAGGTGCCAGCAGTGGTCTGTCTTTCCCTTTTGACCGGGGTATGCCCCGTGTAGTCGTTTATTTTTGACTTCTGTACAGTGTTTGGACTTGTAATAAATGGATCTGGACTATTATATGAATATATCACTCTGATATTGTCAATTGCTTCCACTTAAAATCATTATTTTATAATGCACTCATAATTCCAATTCATTATACACATCCTCAACCAATCCTCCCAACCCTTACGGGGCCTCATCAGGCTCTTGGGTGGCGTCTTCGAGTCCTTGGTATCAGTTTACTGGTATCCGGATCTCCGGGTCGTTACAACCACACAGGACACCACCTCTAACTCCCATTACGCTCATGGGGACTCATGAACATATGTTTAAATGAAATGGAAAGCAACAGAATTTAAGAAAAATGCACCTTAAGCACAATTCTAACGATTTGAGATTATACTTGCCACGAGGTCGGACACCTCCTCGCTAGCCTAACTACACATCTCACAACTCCGAGAATCCAACCTTGCCATATCAAAAGTCTCCGCGGCTGCTGGGATAGCCCCTCAGGGCAAGCACGTGCCAAAAGTCCTACCTGACTGTACCTGCGGCACCTCCCAGCATTAGAAATGATCCACAGAGTCTGAGGCGAGCCCCAAACATATAAGCCATAAGGAAATCACAAGAAACATCGAAAATAGGCAAAAATCTAAACAAAAATCATAGTCATACTGTCACACCCCGAGCGCGGAAGGAACCCGGGAGTGCGCAATGAGTTTATATCATTTATGTCAATCAGAGCACGAGGTGTTCAACACAAAGATAGAGCGCGCTAAAGAGAATAACCAAGTCCTTTATTCATAATAATAACTCCAATATTTTCATTACATGACTTAATTGTCCAACTTCACTAGACTCAAATAAAAGAAAATTACAATGATGACTCAAGACAAAAGAAAGACACGACTTGACAATAATAGGTGATGTCTGGGATTCGGCTCTACGCTCAGCTCTCTTGGCCATCCCCATCCGATTGGACCTCATCATCGGAATTACCTGAAAAATAGGGGAAAACACTAGGTGAGCGAACGCTCAGTAGGAATTATATCTCTATATCCAGACTTGCTTAAAGTAATTAACAATTTATGCAATGAGCCATGATCATGTATGAAGAATGCAAGAGAATATTGAAAAGGGAACAACATGGTTGAACTAGCAAGATTTCAAGATAAGTCGAGTAAAGTTAACAAGGACATCAAGCTTGTAATATCAAGTCATGTCATGAGATATTGGCTATTTAATTTAACAAGTAAATACCTGATTCCGGGTCAAACAAGTCATGTCATGTCATGTCAAGTAATATCAAGTACGGAAGTGGAACACCGTCGATCAATCAAGCAAGTCATACACTTCGGTGCAATGCCACACCGTGGTCAATATAGCTCCCATGGGCACAAGTACTTTCGAGTGCTCCTCCCAGGATCAGACCAGGCCCCATTAACATCAGACATTGAGTGATGTAAATATCTAGACATCCACTATAGTTTATAGCCAATAGAGTTCCAAGGGAATAAGCCATTGTAGGAATATTAAGGTAGATTCACATATTTAAGGAATTCAAGGATAGAACGTTATGTAGGGATGACATAGCAATAAATCTCTCATGAAAACTGGGACATTCATAAATCTGGGTAAATTGGCATCCACTCATGATGCCTTGAATTCAAGAATTTGCATCCACCTGAACGGGTGCTAATTCTTATGAACAGTAGGCATGAAAGAAAATAGCGTCACCTTTCTGGACGCTAATTCTAATTGGCGTCAACTATCTAGTCGCCAATTCTAGACAGTGACTGGACACTCACAGAACACCCATCATGGCGCTCTATGATGGCTAGGACGTCATGTTTCTTCATAGTGACATGACTAAAACGGTTTTTAGGGTTTTTAGGGTACAACCCGCTCGGCTTCCTTGAGGGATTCCAACGTTAGCGGAGACTTATGGAGGCCTGGATGAAGAAAGTTCCAATCCGGTGGAAGGAATTTTCGACGGAGGGTCCTAACCTCACCAAGATATAGAGGGTAAGCGATAAACCACAAAACAGGGACCATGCCTCAGCCTTGAGACAATGGTGCCAAGAGATCCACGGTCTAGGATCAAAATGCGATAAAATAATTCTGTAAGAAATCGGCATTAGTGGTAGTAGGCGTTAATTCCTGGAATTAGCGTCCACTATCTCGTTGTCAATTCATTAAAATCAATTTTTTATAACAATAAAAGAGAAAATTAACGTCAGAGTGTCAGACGCTTGTTAATTAACGTCTCTATAAAGAGGCGCAAGAACTATGAGTAGCGTCTGAATTTTGGTCGTTAATTCCTTTAAGTACCAGAACCTTAAGAATTTGCGTCACTTTACAAGGGTGTAACTTCTTTAATTTGCGTCCAAGCTGTGGACGTTAAATCCTTTGAACGTCAGAAGACAGGTGAGCCTAAGGAATTTACGTCTCTTCGGAGAGGCGCTAAATCATTAGAAATGTCTGTCATCTAGACGTAAATTCCTTAGAACGCCAGGGGACGTACATGCATCAAGAATTTGCGTCTCTATAAAGAGGCGCAAAATCTTGAATATGCGACTGTCCTCTGGACACTATTTTTATAAATTTCTAGATTTTAACAAAATCAGAGAATTGGCGTCAAGATAGCTGACATAAAATCTAGAATTTAATGCGATTACTGTTCATTTCTAAAATAAGGGATGAACAGTGTGACTTTTGATCTATAAGGCTTTTCAGGAAGCTAAAAACATGATAATTACGTGAAAATTGCAGGGATTCTAAAAATATGCACAAGTTAATTTTATGCATCATGGTTCCATAGATATTAAATTTTAAACGTTGGCTAATTATTTAAATCACGAGAAGAAGTTGCGTCAAGGTAGTTGACGTAAATTAACTTATGTCTGTTAGACTGACGCAAATACAGAAATTTGCCGCAGCTTCACAGGCGCATATTAATTTGCACCCACTGCCTTGGTCGTAGATTCTTTATGAACCAGAAGCTAAATAGAAAGCTTAAAACTCATGAAACAATCATGAAACTAGCATGGATTCATGATAATTTTGATACAGGAACGTGATTATACTACGATGGATGATCTAGTTCACTTGCATGCATGCTAATTAAGGGTTTTGTCCGAAGAGAAAACCTACCTTGATGATGGAAACGAAGGAAAGGAGGCAGAGGAAGAAGAAAAAGGATGACGACGTCGACGCAGGGAGGAAGAAGACTTCACGTGCTCTTCTCCCTTCAAACATAGCAACAGTAGTAACGTCTATTGTGCCTGGAGGGTTCTTATTTATAGGATTTTTCCTCCTGAAGAGTCCTACGTCGATCAAGGATTCCTAGTTGATCCTAATCTTTCCTACGATGAGTTTATCTTGC
This sequence comes from Amorphophallus konjac, assembly GCA_022559845.1. Classification (NCBI taxonomy): domain Eukaryota; kingdom Viridiplantae; phylum Streptophyta; class Magnoliopsida; order Alismatales; family Araceae; genus Amorphophallus; species Amorphophallus konjac. Next base: position 40,889,088 of record CM040117.1, on the reverse strand, counting down.
TAAAACTACAGCCGCTACCCGTGTTTTGGTCTAACAAACCCTAAAGCCTCCTATGCACAGGTCGACACACGTTTCACTTGTTCGAACGGAGCCTACAAAACACAATACTAAGGGTCCTTTCTAATGCTAACGGCCCTTACATGATTGCCAAGCCCATTTGTATTAAGTTTGTTAATTGTTTTAGGGCTACTGTTGGTTTGATATGGAAATCCAAAGCCCACTAATATGCTAACTAGTTAAGTTTAAGGCCCTTTAGGATTTTTTTTTTAAAAAAGGCTTATTTGGGTTGGAGTTTTTAACTATATATAGTTTAATATTTCAATTTTTGTATGAATTTTATTTCTATGTTTTCGTCGGGGTGCTACACGTACCTTCTATACACGAATACCTCAGCCCGAGTCAAAATATGGTCACCTACCTCCCATGCCTCACTGAGGCCAAAAAGGAATGATCATGGCTGGGGTGGCGGCTAGGGGCACTCGCGGAATATGAGCCCAACCTGGCCGCACCTATAACAACTCTTCCTCTCTAGGCAGTCACGAACCAGGTGCCCTATTCGGTCACACCCGAAACATCTCAGCTCCGCTACGTCCACCCGGCAAGGATGGCCAACATGAAAACCGCCGCACCTCAGACATTACCCTAGTTGCTCTGTCAGGCCATGTCGCGGTCGTCTAGTAGCTGGCTGCTGTACAATCTCCTCTGAGGCCTGTGCCTGCTCCTGAAGTGCCTACTACTATGCTTGCCATTGATGCCTTAGCTCCTAGCGTCGCCTGACACCTCTTCTAACCACCTGCCTATGCCTCTACCAGGCCTCTTCAACGATGTCCACAGACAGGGGAAGAAGACGCAGCTGGCTGCTCCTGAAATTGTTGAGGGAGACCCAACTGAAATTGTGTCACCCTAGCTTGCTCTAGGGCACGCAAAAGGTCCACCTCCAAAATTACCGTCGTACAGAAAGCCACCTCTACGTCGGCCACCCCGGATGCCATAAGTGTCCGACGAATCTCTAGCCTCAAGCTGGCGAAGAACTGCTAAGCTAGAAACCTTTGATCTGCCATAGCCGGTGGCACATATCGGCTCAACTACAAGAACCTTGTCCAATATAGGGCAACCAATAATTCCCTCTGTGCCAATGCCAAAAACTGGGTTGATTGATCGAGAAACCCCGCTGGTCCCTGTACACCCAGAGCCACAACTAATGGAGGGGGCGGTACTCCACCCTGCTCTTCTCTGGTCCCTATGGCAAGCTACTCTTGGGACCATGCCTCCCCCCTCTGCGGCATCACGGGTCCTTAAACACGCAAGAAAAACAACACGGTGAAGAAAATATAACATACTTATCTAGCTGTTGACTGTACTAGACTCTCTAGACTGTTAAACGCTACATTTAGTCTAAATTCTTATACACTGCCGCAACCTTGCTTTGATACCACCTGTAACGACCCAAGATCTGGATGCCGAGTCAAACCCGATACCATTCGGATCCTACGCCGTCACCCACGAGCTGAGAGGCTCTGAAGGGTTCAAATTGGTGTCACGGGAGTGTACAGAAATCTAAAATAAATACAATAATTAAAATGCCAAAACTAAACCTTATATTTATGAACAAATTTATATGAATTTACATAAATTATAGTCCAGATATACAGGTCCCAAAGGTACAACTCAACAAAAGAAAAGTACAAAGTCTTGGGGCATACCCCGGATGGCAGAAGGTGGCGACGTTAGGACACTCGGGCGCTACTCAAGGCCTCCGAAAGACGAGGAGGCATGCCAAACCTAAAAAGAAAGGGGTGGATCTCATCTCATTGACTTAGTAGGGATCCCGTGGATCCCCACCACAACATAACGCAATAAACAGAGCAGTAAATAGTAAAGCAGGAAGAAGAGTAAGACAAGAAGAATATTAATGTAAACATTGAATAACCATAACAAGCCACTAACAGCAAAAAGCCCAAGCAATAATGGAATAGCTCGAATATCAAGTACGAAACCACGCTAAACTGAGTTCTCGTGATCTAGGCTACAAAAGGCTGGATCATGATAACCTGCCTCAAGGTATCTCCGAGAGTACAGAAAGGGCTAGGATCTAGGCAACCTAGTAGGCTCTCAATCGGTCAACAAAGGAACACGACTACACTTTTGGAATAGTGTTAAGTGCAAGGTGGGATCTAGAGGGGGGGTGAAAAGATCCCTCTACAAAAGTTATGCCCAATTTAAAAACACTCAGCTCAAGTCTGACAGAAGTTAGAATGGCAGATTGCACATGTAACGCCCGAGGATTTTCTAAGAATTTTCTGGGGATTTAATATGATTATTAAGTATTTAAATAGACACAATGGGCTATTTAATAATTATTTAAATACCCGTATATTATGTTAGGTTTGAATCCACTAAATAGGCCCATAAGACCCAAAAACTAAGTCTTGTAGGCCCAAGCCCAATTATAAAAATGTAATGGGAATTAAAAAGGGGATAAATAGATCAAATAAGGGACAAATAGGGGATAAATGCAAAAATTCAAAAATTTCGGAGCAATGGCCAATTGGCGGTCTATCGCGCGACTGCCAATCCAACCTAGCGGTCCCGCTATGACCGCAAGACCATTTCGATTCCGTGAGTTGAAGAAACATGTAAAGCTTGGATCTTTGACATCCAAATTGATGCGGGACGGACAGGGCCCTAGGACTCTAGCTCGCTGGCGTCCCTAGCGAGGGATGCGTGGGATCGTGCGCGGTTGAGAAACCGACAATGAGTCAGGTAGTCGGCTCTTCCGTACTCAGAACGAGTCACGGGACGGGTCTCGCTCTCTCGCCCGTAGCGGTGAATAACAATAAATAGTGAGCTAACTAACCTATCATGCTCTCTAGCAGCGGCATATACAAATCAATACGCCTAAAGTAAATGCCGAGTGATGGAGCGAACACGATACCTCCACGCGCCGGGCGTGGGGAAACGATCCCGGCCGAACTTGTACTCCCGGAACAACAATTATTAAGAATTACAGAAGTGAATATTTCTACCCACTCCACGCAGGGAGGTAAAGGGCTACACAGTGGGACCCGAGAGTAGCGGGTTCAGGTTGACGGGCAGCATTTTGTGTAGCTTCGCCGGCACACGTACTCACGCACGTGGGGCCCACTTGCTGGTCGGCGGGTCTGAGCGGGCCCGGAGTGGTACCGCTGTGACGTTGGCTTTTGGAGAGGCGCTCCTTGGGATGGTGGCACGCTGGTTCACCTTGCGGAAGGCGAGTCGGCTCCGGTCTTCACTTGTTGACCTTGCTACCCACGGATCTGAAGTTCTATTTTCGCAGCGCGCGACCCGGCGAGAACTGTTGCTGCGATCAATCCCGACGTCTGATTGACGCGAGACTGGCACAGTTGGAAAGCTGATTTGAAATATTTTGACCAAGGACTATGGCAGGAATTTTGAAGGCTCTGGATCTTTCGTGGTGGATTTATGAACAGACTGACTGACAGACTCAGAAAACTCAGGATAGAAATAGATTTTCCTAAGAACAGACGTTGACCGTGGCTTAAACCTCAGATCTGGAAGTTGACCTCTTCATGGAAGTTGGAGAGGGATAAGTAAGGAAGACGGGAGTATTTTTTGTAGATTTTCAAGTGGAGGTTTAATAGGGGAAACGGAATTTATGACACTGGTGGATCGGATCTGGACTGCACAGGACAGAATTGAAATTTGACTGAGTTTTAATTTTTTGGAAGGGGAAAAGTGCTCCTAAATTCGAGGGAAAATTATTGGAGATGGGCTTTGGGGGGCAGAATACCCAGTCCAAATTTGGACTCAATTAAAAAAGGGGAAGGGGGTCGGACAATGGAAACACAGGGTTGTTGTGACACAAAATAGAACATAGACAGATCTGGAAGGCTGGAGAACACGAAATTGGAAAAATAGAAAACGAATGGTAGAAATTGGTAAAGTTTTTTTGTGAGAGGGTATTGGCGTGGTGAACCTACCCTCAAAATTTGGGCTCCAACAAATCTGTAGATTAGGAGCTAAAATTCGGACATGGAGGCTCTGTCTTGATTTGGGCAGAACTCCGGCAATGGTGGCGACGACGCGACGGCGGCACGAAGGCGACGGCGGCGACGGCAGAAGTAGAACTCAGAGGGGCTAAGGAGAAGATAGATGGGCATAACACCCTAGGATTGGCAGAAATCCATCTGCAAGGGGGGAGGAGAGAGGAGAGAGGGGCGCACCCTTCCAATGCTTCAAGCAAGTTCATAATTTTTTCATTCATTAATTCATGTAAAATGGGAAATACATGCTATTTATAAGAAATGTAAAATGACTCATACTACCCTCAGATCTAGGTTAGGGGAGGGGCAAACTAGGGAGATCAAATATTATTCTCCCATGTGTTTTGGAACAAAATAAAAAAACACTAAATGGGGGGGGCGCCCCCTTGACCAAGGGGATGGCATCTTGGACTTTGTAAACCCATTGTCCCCTTTGAATGGTCAATCATCTAGAAGCCCACCTAGGACTTTGACCAGCCCCACATGGACCCCCAAGATGCCACTTGGACCAATGAGAAAGGGGTGGAGGGTCCTATAGGGTCTACATAGACTTTTGCACATAAACCCACTAAAATCGAAGGACTCACATGTTGGCTTATAAAGCCTTACAATTACAAACATACTTTTCTAAGGATATAAATGCAAATAAAAGGACACAAATGCAAACAAAAAAAGTTAGTGCCCGATGTCGATTCCCATCAATTCTCCCCGAGTGGGAAGAACTCGACCCCGTCGTGTAAGGGCACCGGCTGCTCGAGTAGCTCTGGCAGATCCGTCACCGAACCTGGAAGCGTGGAGTACGCTCCACTCCAAGTAATCGACACCTGCTCATCCTGTATAGATTCGATATGCACACCCTGTTGGGGAATGAGGCTAGAGGTGGACACTCCGGGGTGGGGTCACTCTCAAATGAAGGAAGCGGCTCAAAGACTCACTAGGAATCACCGTTGGGTCCCTTATGTGACTAGATCCGATATGTGGGGTAGAGCCGATCCCAAATTCTGACAAGTCTCGCACTCGAAAGGGACTAATAACGAGAGCATACAAAAGACCGACTCGACGTGACGTATGCACAGACACACAAGACCCTAGACAAACCTAATGTTAGTTCGACCCATACACATGCAAGGGTGGACCAAGACACCCGAATGTGTGCCATGCATACACTTGACGTAACCGATGGTTGGCGGAATGGGAAATTCCTAGACATCCTAAAAGGTACCATGCATGCACATTGGACTTGATTGGTGGAGAACCGAATTCACCTTCTTTGACACCCTTATATGATGACCATGGAACGGTTCCTGGGTTGGGTGTAGGTGGACTAGCCCGTGGGGAAGGGGTGTGATAGTGGACGCCCACGAAGAAGTGGAGTAAATGTGGTGGGGCAAGGGGTTCACTAAGGAAGGGGTCGTAGGGATCAAAGAAAGTATGATCCTTCGATATTCTCCCATGACACGGTCCCAAGTTTGAAATTCATAGTCACCGTCATACATTGTGATCGGTGGGACGACGGTCATGTGTAGAAAATAAGATTCCTCCCTTGGGCAAAAGGGAAGGAAGTCTGGCTCAGCCAGCATAGGGAGGAATAGAAGAATCTCCGTGGTGACACAACCCAAGGCGCACACTGAGGTAATGGATCCGAAGGCCGGATGGGTGAAGCTACGACTAGTGGGTTGGTCGACGCCTCAGGCCAATAAGCGCGTCAACTTCCATTGTGAGTCTAATCCCATAATAAGGTCATCCAAGGTATCAACATGGTGACTAGACCGGAATGTAGTGTGGAAGGAGTTAATGGGCCCCAGTGGTAGGGTGGGGTCCATGGATGGGTAGGGAGGTGGGACCAAGTCATCCTTGAGCCAGCTAAGTAGTGGCTCGGCGATGAGAAGCGTACCCGTTAGAAACACGGGTGGCTCAGGTTGAGGTGGCTTCAAATAAGATGGCTCCGCATAAAGTTCAGAAGTAGAGGGTCGTAATGGAGCACTCACGGGTGGTGAAGAAGTATGTGTCCTTTCTATCCTATCCAACTAGTCCAAAAATATTTTAAAGAATTCGGTAGAGGTGCGGGTTGGAGTAGGGGCCTCGGGGTGGACTCGCTCTTCGTCTCTCGGCCTGGGTGTGGGCCAAGGCTCGGCTATAAGCGGGGCTTCTTGCCTCCGACTATGACCCACTTGACTTGAAGTGCTTGGGTGGGATTGGATGGGGGTGAAGGGGCGGGATTGGGTGGAGGTGTGGCCCACTTGATTGTGGGTGATTTGGTGGGGTTGGCTAGTGGTACGACCCCCGTGGTTAGAGGTAGATGGGTGGGGAAGGTAGACCCTCATAAGCGCTCTCTTCATGTCCCACCATGACTCAATGGGCCTTTGCCTCCTATCCTCCCTCAAGTATTTTATGTCCCTCCATGTTTCGGCGGCTTCGTAGAAAAGTCACCTTGAGGCGAAGTCGACTTCCATGGGACCGGACATAATGTACACCTCAAAGTATTGGTCCATGATGGCTTCCCACTCTAGGTAGTCACACGGGTCTTCGGAGCCATAGAAATCCCGGGCTACGGGCCTACGGGGGTGGTCGGGTTGGTTTTTCCATCATTGGGTGTATCGCCACCATGCATAGGATGCGGGCCCTGATACGTGCAGCGGAGAGTGAGATAGAAGGGGGGATGAATAGATCACTCCCCAATCCGATAAACACAGCCACAAGTTCTTAGCCCCTCAAACTATAGAGATAAATGCCACGTAAACAAACAACGAAGATGATAAGAGAAGAAGTGATATCGAGAAAGCAACCACAAAGAAGCAAAGTCTCAAGAAGTTGGAGAGCAGCACACGAAAACAACCAAACCACAAATGAGACAGTGAATTTTTTAGGTGGTTCGATTGCTAACTGCAATCTACGTCCACCCCTTACTCAATCAAGTAAGGCTTCCTTGCACTTGAGTCGCACACAGCAGACTCAGTCTGCAACAATCCGCTGCCAAACAGCTTGTACAGAGGAACAGCCTCCTCAATCTTCTGATCGACCAGAAGAAGAGCACCGGAGAACAATCTCCCTTCCTTTGCATGCAGCAAAGGGAACCCTGTGCAGTTACTCCCAAGTAACTCACACAACCAGAGGATTGAACCTCTCTTCCTTCAAGACACTGAAGGGAACTGGAGAACCTCTCCCTTCCTCCGAACAGTGGAGGGTAACAATATGGAATGAAGATGATCAAACAAAAACTTGAAAACACAGCGATCGGTAAACGATAATATTCTCTAGAAACAAAGATAATGTAGCTTCCATAGAAGCATATCTTCTCATTCACGAACACTTCTCCCTCTCAGAAATTTTTCTTTCTCTTCTGCTTCTGCTAGCTCTCTTTCTCCTTCTCCTCTCTTTTCTGTTCTCGTTGTTATTACTTCTTCTGCTCAGCATTCACTTTTTATAGAGCATCAGAGGACGGGCGTGTGCTTTCCATTATTCCCGCTTAAAGGCCTTAGCCCACGTGGCAGAATCCCACCTCACTTCTCTCCATGTGTCACGATCCTGCCACCTCCTCCATACTGGGATCACGAGCCATTCTTATTTTTCTCAAAAGAAGAAAAAAATACCTGACAGACAATCACAAGAAAGCATTTCGGATATTAGTAAGAAGGATGACATTGCATTGGGCATATAAATGCTAAATGCACGAACTGGGAGAGATGCACCGAATATATAAAAAACATGAGGCAACTGTTGCACCGAATGTGAATAGACATAACATGCACTAAGTAGAGATATTCAAGTCAACCATTGAATTGACTTACTAAAGTGATTGACCCCATGTGCACAGACTCTAGCGTCCACCCGTACTGCTGGTGTGCACAGACATGGGTCCAAGAGGCACACGACGAAGACTTTGTACTGAGTCAAAGGAAAGGATCAAGGATATGCACGGACTTTTAAAAACAACTGTGTAACACAGTAGATGCACCGAGTTTGATTTGCGAGAATTTTAGCGAGATGAAAGAGAAGAATCATCCAAACAAAAATGGATGCAAGACAGACCTTGCACTGAGTCTGAAAGGCGAGACGCACAAAGATGCACAAACAAGATATGCACGAACCTAAAAGTGTATGCTGCAATGAAGTACAATGAAATGCACTGAGCCAATTTATGTCTAGACACGTAATGCACCGAGATGGAAACGAGGCTACAGTGTTTGTGAGTGAGACAGAGACTTGCACCGAATTGATAAAGAGAAGTACAAGACACCGCTTGCACCAAGACGCATTTGTACTGAGATGAAGAGACAAGATCTAACGGTCCATACCAGACGACGATTGGACCGACTAGAGCTTGCACCGTCCTCGAGAGGTGAGATGCAAGGACATGTTATGCACGGACCTTAAAGCTATTACCACATACTTCCTTCATGTTTTGACACAAGTAAATGCACCGAATGTATAAATTGATCTAGGGATAAAAACAAATTGATTTATAGTGTGTGACATCATCAAAACCTTAGGGATGCAATAGGCCCTTGTTTATCCATGGGACACGGGAAAGTTAGTGGATGGCCATGCCGACACTTGGTGACAAAAACTAGACACGACCCTAAAATGCGATGCAAAGTGGGGATGCCGACTCGACTACACACCTAGACACGACTAAGATCCGGTACCTGGCGGAGTCTGGGGATCCAAAGATCCTCTCACGCGAGTGAATCGCCGCCCCAATGGGCGTAACCTAACGGTCGGGCGACACCTTTTTATATACCGGATAAAGGTATGCAAATGCAACCTAGATCGACTTAGACAATGACTAGACTTAAATGAGTCTTTTTTTTGTATTTTTGTTAAGCAATGACTAATGAATACCCTAGACTCAACTAGCGCTCTGATACCAAATTGATGCAGGACGGACAGCGCCCTAGGACTCTAGCTCACGGGCGTCCCTAGTGAGGGATGCGTGGGACCGTGCACGGTTAAGAAATCGGCAATGAGTCGGGTAGTCGGCTCTTCCGTACTCGGAACGAGTCACGGGACAGGTCTCGCTCTCTCGCTCGTAGCGGTGAATAACAATAAATAGTGAGCTAATTAACCTATCATGCTCTCTAGCAGCGGCATATACAAATCAATACGCGTAAAGCAAATGCCGAGTGATGGAGCGAACATGATACCTCCACGAGCCGGGCGTGGGGAAGATGATCCCGGCCGAACTTGTACTCCCGGAACAACAATTATTAAGAATTACAGAAGTGCATATTTCTGCCCACTCCACGCAGGGAGGTAAAGGGCTACACAGTGGGACCGGGGAGTAGCAGGTTCGAGGACGAGCAGCGTTTTGTGTAGCTTCACCGACACGCATACTCACGCACGTGGGGCCCACGTGCTGGTTGGCAGGTCTGAGTGGGCCCGGAGTGGTATCGATGTGACGTTGGCTCCTGGAGAGGCGCTCCCTGGGACGGCGGCACGCTGGTTCACCTTGCGGAAGGCGAGTCGGCTCCGGTCTTCACTTGTTGACCTTGCTACCCACGGATCTGAAGTTCTATTTTCAAAACGCGTGACCCGGCGAGAACTGCTGTTGCGATCAATCCCGACGTCGGATCGATGCGAGACTGGCGCCGTTCGAAAGCTGATTCGAAATACTTCGATCAAGGACTATGGAAGGAATTTTGAAGGCTCTGGATTTTTTGTGGTGGATTTATGAACTGACTGACTGACAGACTCAGAAAACTCAGGATAAAAATAGATTTTCCTTAGAACAGACGTTGACCGTGGCTTAAACCTCAGATCTGGAAGTTGACCTCTTCATGAAAGTTGGAGAGGGATAAGTAAGGAAGACGGGAGTATTTGTTGTAGATTTTCTAGTGGAGGTTTAGTATGGGAAACGGAATTTATGACACTGGTGGGTCGGATCTGGACTGCACAGTATAGAACTGAAATTTGATTGAATTTTAGTTTTTTGGAAGGGGAAAAGAGCTCCTAAATTCGAGGGAAAATTATTAGAGATGGGATTTGGGGGGCAGAATACCTAGTCCAAATTTAGACTCAATCAGAGAAGGGGAATGGGGTCTAACAATGGAAATACATGGTTGATGTGACATAAAATAGAACATAGACAGATATGGAAGGCTGGAGAACACGAAATTTAAAAAATAGAAAACGAGGGGTAGAAATTGGAAAACTTTTTTTAGGAAAGGGTATTGGCGTGGTGAACCTACCCTCAAAATTTGGACTCCAACAGATCTGTAGATTAGGAGCTAAAATTCGGACATGGAGGCTCTGTCCTGATTTGGGCAGAACTCCGACGATGGTGGCGGCGGCGCGATGGCGGCACGAAGGCGGCGGCGGCGGCGGCAAAAGTAGAACTCAGAGGGGCTAAAGAGAAGATAGATGGGCATCACACCCTAAGATTGGCAGAAATTCATCGGCAAGGGGGGAGGAGAGAGGAGAGAGGGGCGCACCCTTCCAATGCTTCAAGCAATTTAACAATTTTTCATTCATCAATTCATGTAAAATGGGAAATACATGCTATTTATAAGAAATGTAAAATGACTCATACTACCCTCAGATCTAGGTTAGGGGAGGGGCAAACTAGGGAGATCAAATATTATTCTCCCATGTGTTTTGGAACAAAATAAAAAAACACTAAATGGGGGGGCGCCCCCTTGACCAAGGGGATGGCATCTTGGACTTTGTAAATCCATTGTCCCCTTTGAATGGTCAATCATCTAGAAGCCCGCCTAGGACTTTGACCAGCCCCACATGGACCTCCAAGATGCCACTTGGACCAATGAGAAAGGGGCGGAGGGTCCTGCAGGGCCTACATGGACTTTTGCACATTAACCCACTAAAACCGAAGGACTCACATGTTGACTTATAAAGTCTTACAATTGCAAACATACTTTCCTAAGGATATAAATGCAAATAAAAGGACACAAATGCAAACAAAAAAAGTTGGTGCCCGATGTTGATTCCCATCACAAATCCCCTTGGATCGAAGTGTGTAGACATGTAAACATGTATAGGACTCTTGGGGATCGATCCTACCCCTAATTAGGACTCCCAATTTGATCAAATCCTCAGCCCTAACACAAAACCCTATAAATAGACCCTAACTTCGACCCATGCGAACCCTAATGTTGGCTCACGTAATTCGAAGGTATGGAGGCTCTGACTCAGGTTAGACCTTTTATGGATTTTGTTCCTCTTACTATGGTCTAACTTTCCTCAAATTTTCGTGCTTGAAGGTCGAGTCTTTGAGGAGATAGAAGCCCCCAAAGTTGTTGTTTCGCTACAAGCGGTGCAAGAACCAGTGTACCGGTCCTGTGAAGAATAGGAGAGTAGAAGCCCAAAACGAGGTTAGTTTATGTTGTGGCTTTAGACCTTTTTGTTCCCCTTTCTATCTTCTACATACCCTCCAATTTTCACGATTTTAGGTCAAGTGGTTGAGGAGAACGACAGACGGGAAGTTGCTGGTTTAGCACAGGATGTATAGGAACTAGGGTCTACTTTCAGTTAGAAATTTGAAGTCTAGGGACTGAATCAAAGGTAGGTTATCTCATGAAAAGACTAAATCAACATGTTAGGAATAAAAGCCCTCTGGTTTCATGCTATTTCATGCTTTCTACTGGTAGTATTTCATGTTTTATCATGACTGCGCATCTAGGTTAAGTTGCATACTTACCCTTTCACCTTAAGAGGAAAGTTATAAATTTGACTTAAATTATGCATCCCCATGCATCTCCATGTTTTAATATGGTTGTATCAGGCCTTATTTGTCTATTCGCATATTTTTCCATACATCTAATTGCCTTGGATTAGGCTTATTCGTAGATTTTTACTCTGTCTGCTACAAGTAGTAAACGGTCTCCCTAAAGACAGCCATAGTCCTTTAGCGGCCATGCGATAGACCGCTAAACACCTGTATGCGGTCCTCACCTGACCGCTAGACTCTATCTGTTCTCTGCAACTTGTTAACTCCAAATAGATTGCAGATTGACCCTATTAAATATATGTTAAGCCTAGATAATTAGGCCTCATTTCTGGTTGTAACCATACATTTGTGAACTGGGTTATATTGTGCACTAAACATGTTAGGCTTCATGTCTCTCATGTTTTAAATACCTATTTTTAACTTATGCTATTTTATGCCAAAACCCTTATAGTTTGTAATAAAGTTAATTCTATATGCTTCATGGACTTGTTTAAGTTTTGATTTGATCGTTGTTTTACCACGATCTTTTCTCATCTATAGTCTTTTCTTAAGTACATGGTGCATACCCCGGTGCGTGGCCATTAGATACACTTTACACTTATAAGCACACAATCTTGGATTGGTGATCCTCTCCGTTGGATATTCCTTCCACCGGACTAGGTGATCTTGTTTCAAGGCCCCCATAAGTCTTCTCGAGCCTGGGATTCCCACTATGACGCCGAGCTGGTTGTACCCTCAAAGCCCAATTGTCTTGAAAGCATTATACCGGCGTTTTCTATGTTCTAGATCTTAGCGGCCATCCATTAGACCGCAAGAGTCTCGTAGCGGCCATTTACTTGACCGCCAAAGACGCCTAGCGGCCTTGCCATGACCGTAAGGTTCCAGAGATTTCACTGCGTCGACACTTTCTTTCTTCATGCGTCGACTCTGTCAAAAATGGTCATGTACTGATCGCTAAAGTATACAAACGGTCCAGTAAACAATCACTATTCCCAATAAACGGTCCAGTCATGACCGTTTCTGTCTCAAGTGTTCTTAACCCAAGGTTTGACCTAAGGGTTGATTTTCCTATGTTCCTTGATGGTCTATTGATTATCTAGAGACTAACACCTTGTTCAAAAACTATTTAATGAACTATGGAAGTTAAAGAATATGCCGTTATGGTGTCAAAATTTTCCCATGGCATGACATTGTTTTTAAATCATCTTTGAACTCCCATGTTCTTAAATTGGTGCATTCTTACCTTGATATTTGTATCATGAAACTATAGTTTGTACTTATACATTATTGGCCTACATTATTGATATTTCTCGTAGAAGTAACTTGATTTATAACTTGAAGATGCGGTTCGGGCACTGATTGTGTCAAAGGGCTCGACACTAGCCCCCTCCGCCGATTGTCGGAAACATGCTATAAACCATGTGATGCGGGACGGACACGGGGACCGACTCTACGCGATGCGAACCTCGAACTCTAAGTGAGAACGCGACCAGCAACATGCAAGTTTGAGAGACTTCGGCCCGACACAAAGAGTTCCTAAGGGCTATACGTCGCTAACAGAAATGTAAGCTCACTCGTCGTCCCAAGCGAGGGAAAGGCGGATCGTGCGCGGTTGAAGAACCAGCAGAGTTCACGGGTAGTCGACTCACTTCCAGACTCGGATCGAGTCACGGGACGGGTCACTCTCACACTCACAGCGGTGACATGGACTCAAGGGCTAGAATCCTACGCTCTCGCAGCGGCATATGACCATATACTAGCTAAGCAAAATAACGCCAAGAAGTTACGACCTTTACCTCCACGCACCCGGCGTGGGGAAGACAACCCCGGCCGATCTCGGACTCCCGGTTAAACACTTTTTACAGCAGTACAATAATTTGACCCACTCCACGCAGGGAGGTAATAGGTCACATGTGGGGCCCGGGAGTCACGACAATCGGGTTGACGGGCAACATCTTGATGTCGTCCCGGCGGTGCCGAACACGCGTTTGTGGTGCTGTCCGGACGGCGCAATCTACGGCTCCGTGGGGCCCACGGGCCGCTCCAACCTCCGACGCTGGTGGGGTGGGACCCGCTGTGATGGGGACCCCTGGTGGCGCGCCTCCCTGGACGGTGGTCGAGCGGGAGCATCGGTCGATGGCCGACCGGCTCCGAACTCCAAGCTGTGGACTTGCTGTCCACGGATTTGGGTTTCTGTTTTTCGACGCACGCTCCGGCGAGATCGGCCGCTGCGATCGATCCTGATGTCGGATCGAGACACAGGAGGTACCGTTGGAAAGCTCTCTTGAAATCCTTAAATCTAGGCCCTGAGTGATGATCTGGATCTGCACGTATCTAGACTTTGTTGAATTTTGAAGTTTCTGTTGTACAGTACTCGAACTCTCAGAACAGCAGGGTAGTTTCCTGAGAACTACCTTTGACCGTAAAGCACACCTCCGAATCAGACATCGACCTCCTCATGAAAGTTGTGGAGGGGAAATAGAGGAAAACGGCAATAATTTTTGTGGAAGGATTGGTGGAGGCTACGATGTTTTAGGATTTTAACACTGACGGGTGGTCGGATCTGGAAACTGGCTGACAGAATTGTAGATGGATCTGAAGACGAATTTTAGAAAATATGAGATGGTCGCACGAAATTCCATAAAAAATTAGGGATGGAGGGTTGGTGGATAGAACTCCCAATAAATTTGGGAGTTCCTGGAAAAATCAAAAGGTGGTCCGAAGATGGGAAACTCAGGGAGGGTGGAAATTAGAATAGAAAACAGACAGATCTAGAAACAGAAGTTGGACGAAAATGGAAAATCATCAAATGGGAGGTATATGACCAACCAATTTTTTTGGATCGTGGTAGACACCTCTGGAACACCTTCTGAAAATTTCAGCTCAAGAGGAGCTTGTGGCTGAGAGCAGTAAATCGTGGAAGGTACCTTTATCTTGGATGGACAGAACACCGGCGACGATGGTGGCGGTGCGATGGCGGCTCGTGGCGGCGGCGGCGATCACCGGAACTGATAGGGGTGGCTTCACACCACCAGAATACAGCCTTCCTAGCTGCAAGGAGGAGAGAGAGGAGAGAGGACGGGGGCGCCCAAGGCTGCTCCAAGAGATTTTCTTCCAAATGATTTCATTAATTCTACACAAATGGAAATACAGGGCTTTTATATGAATGGCCAAAAGACACAAAATACCCTTGGACCTAGAGTTTGGGGAATAAACAAATGGGATAGAACTAATTAGTTCTAATACCATTTTACAAAAAAAATAAAAGGATGATGGTGAGAGGGGGGCGCCCCCTTGACCAAGAGTGAAGGTTGGGTGCCAACCTTGACTTCCAAGCACACTTGTCCCCCCACTTGGCCCACCCTTCTAGAAGCCCACAATTGACATGTTGACTGACCCCACATGGGCCCTAGGAGTGAGGTGGATCAATGGGAGGAGGGATGGGGGGCCTGCGGGACCCAGGTGATCCATATTACACATAAATCCCTCTTACAAACCAAATTACGAACCGAATAAAGACAAATAAAAACACACTACACACATATAAAGTCTCAGTAAATGTGATAAATGTCGAGACTCAAGGGGGAGTCTCCAGACTGTCTCCGAGCCAGATGGATGCCGAAGTGGCTCATGTGGTGCTCCGCGTACGGTATCGGTGGCTCGCCGACTCGTGCCGTTCATGTGCTCTGGTGTCCGCACCAATTCTCCCCGGGTGGGAGAAACTCGACCCTGTCGAGTAAGGGTCTGCATCACTGTGGTACCGCTCCAGTAGGTCCGGATCAATCCTCTGCAACTCTCCATGGGTGATCCACGTATCCTCGGTGGCGGGCCGTCCTCTCCATCGCACTAGGTAGCGTGGGTAGTATCCACTCCTGGTAACTGTCACCTGCTCATCCAGTATATGATCTATATGCTCTCGCTGCCGTGGAAAAGGGGCTGGATGTGGACACTCAGGTGTGGGATCACTCTCAATGGGAGGGGATGGCTCAAAAGGCTCACTAGGGATCACCGCTGGGTCCCTATATGCAACTAGATCCGATACATTAAAAGTAGAGCTTATATCATATTCCTCAGGCAGGTCCACAACATACACATTGGATCCAACGCATTTCAACACTCTAAATGGACCGACTCCGCGAGCTTGTTGTTTCTTGATGGTTCCAGAGGGAAACCGTTCAGGTCTTACCCTGATCATGACATATTCGCCCTCTTGGAACTCTCGGTGATGTCGATGGGCATCGGCTAGCTCCTTATACCGTGCATTGCTGGCCTCAATGTGACGACGGACGTCGTCATGCAGACTCCTAACATGCTTAGCAAAAGAAAAAAAACACACGGATGCACACACAACCCTACACAAACCTAATGTTAGTCCGACCCATATACATGCTAGGGTGGACCAGGACACCCGAATGTGTGCCATGCATACACTAGAGGCAACCGGAAGTTGATGGAATGTGGAAGGCATCCTAAAGTGATCCATTCATGCATGGATGGTCTTTTAGATTTGGGAGGTTTGGGCGGGCCATCTTCTACATCACCCCGGTATGTAGGAGTATTATGAACGGGTTTGGAGGTTGTAGATGGATCGGCCCGTGGAGAAGGGGTATGATGGTGGACTCTCTCGAAAAGGTGGAGTAAATATGGTGGGTCACGGGGTCCACAAGAGAATGGGTCAAAGGGATCAAAGAAGGTATTACCCCTCGGACTAAGATTCCACAAATCACTGTCCCACATTTGAAAATCTTGGAGGTGTAAATGATCACCTTCATTCATTGTGAGAGGTGGGACGACAGTCATAGGTAGAAAGTAAGATTCCTCCCTTGGGCAAATGGGAATGAAGTCGGGCTCGGCCGGCATAGGGAGGAGTAGAAGAACCTCCGTGGTAACATGACCCACAGTGTACACGGAGGTGATGGACCCTAAAGCGGGATGAGTGAAACTACGACCTGTGGGTTGGTCGAAGCCTGGAGCCAACAAGTGCGTAAATGTCAATTGTCGGTCTAACCCTTTAAGAAGGTCATCCAATGTATCCATATAGTGACTAGACCGGAAAGTGGTGTGAAATGAATTGATTGGCACCAGAGGTAGGATAGGGTCCATAGATGGGAGGCGAGATGGGACTAGGCCATTCTTAAGCCAGCTAAGGAGTGGCTCGACTATAAGTAGCTTTCCCGTTAGAAACACGGGTAACTGTGGCTGAGGTGGCTCCAAATAAAGATCAGAGAGTGAGGCTTCTCCAACCCTTTTGTCCCCTAGGGCTAGAGATGTCCGAGTGGGACACTGTCCAGCAAAGTGGCCGAACCCCTGGCAGTGATAACACTACTGTCGTGATCCACTACGCTCCTTGATAAGTGTGTCCTTACCCTTATCCTCCTGATGGATAGGGGGTGCAGGCAATGGGGCTCTCGTGGGTGGGGGAAGAGGATCCACTATGATGGGGAGAGGACCTTGGGATGGCACCTTAGATGGCATCGGGTTGGGGCTACCAGTTGCTACCTCCTTAGGCTCGTGCTTGGTCCCATTCTATCTAGGGGGTAGGCAAGGGGAAACCAGGGACTCGATATCAGCAAACCTCCTATCCAATCTTTCCAAAATGATTTGGAAGAGTTCGGCAATGGTGGGATTTGGAGTAGGAGCGATGTGATGGACTCTCCCATATGAACTCGGCTTAGTCTTGGACCTAGGCTCTACTACATGTGTGGCGCTTTGCCTTTGATTATGGCCCACTTGGGTGGAGGTGATTGGGTGGGGTCGGTTGGAGGTGACCGGGCCGGGTAGGTAGACCTTCCTAAGCTCGCCCTTCATCTCATGCCACGACTCGATGGGCTTTTACCTCCTAACCTCTCTCATGCGCTCAATGCTCTCCCATTTCCAGGTGGCTTTGTGGACAGGCCTCTCTTGGGCAAAACTGACTTGCATGGCATCGGACATGCTGTAACATTCAAAATATTTGTCCATGGCGGCCTCCCACTTGAGGTAGTCGCCCGGGTCATTAGAACCATAAAAATCCGAGGCTTCGGGCCTACGGAAGTGGAGAGGGTGGTTGCCAAGCCCATGGGTAGACCAACGGCCATATTGCCCGGGTGATTGGGAATCCATGAGAAATTGGGGAACTACATGTTAGACATGCCGACACTTGGACAAGACCGACTGACTCTTATTGGACTACACACGAACTAGGAGACACAAACTGATGCAAACACCGACTAATGCATCTAGACCTAAACCAATATCCGGTACGTGGCGGAGTTAATCGATCCGAAGATCACTCCCGCAAGTGTGTGGCCTTCCCGATAGGCATAGCCTAACGTTCGGACAACACCTTTTAAGATACCAGATTATCGGGATGAAATGCAATTTTAAAACACTTTTTTTTGTTTTGAAAATAATGATGATCCTAGACTCGACTTAGACCGTGCAAGACTTATGCAACGACTACCCTAGACTCGACTGGCTCTGATACCAAACTGATGCGGAACGGACACGGGGACCGACTCTACGCGATGCGAATCTTGGACTCTAAGTGAGGACGCGACCAGCAACATGCAAGTTTGAGAGACTTTGGCCCGACACAAAGAGTTCCTATGGGCTATACGTCGCTAACAGAAACGCAAGCTCACTCGTCGTCCCAAGCGAGGGAAACGCGGATCGTGCGCGGTTGAAGAACCGGCAGAGTTCACGGGTAATCGACTCACTTCCGGACTCGGATCGAGTCACGGGACGGGTCACTCTCACACTCACAGCGGTGACATAGACTCACGGGCTAGAATCCTACGCTCTCGCAGCGGCATATGACCATATACTAGCTAAGCAAAATAACGCCAAGAAGTTACGACCTTTACCTCCACGCACCCGGCGTGGGGAAAACAACCCCGGCCGATCTCGGACTCCCGGTTAAACACTTTTTACAGCAGTACAATAATTTGACCCACTCCACGCAGGGAGGTAATAGGTCACATGTGGGGCCCGGGAGTCACGACAATCAGGTTGACAGGCAGCATCTTGATGTCGTCCCGGTGGTGCCGAACACGCGTTTGTGGTGCTGTCCGGACGGCGCGATCTATGGCTCCATGGGGCCCACGGGCCGCTCCAACCTCCGACGCTGGTGGGGTGGGACCCGCTGTGATGGGGACCCCTGGTGGCGCGCCTCCCTGGACGGCGGTCGGGCGGGAGCGTCGGTCGGTGGCCGACCGGCTCCGAACACCAAGCTGTGGACTTGCTGTCCACGGATTTGTGTTTCTATTTTCCGGCACACGCTCCGGCGAGATCGGCCACTGCGACCGATCCTGATGTCGGATCGAGGCACAGGAGGTACCGTTGGAAAGCTCTCTTGAAATCCTTAAATCTAGGCCCTGAGTGATGATCTGGATCTGTACGTATCTAGACTTTGTTAAATTTTGAAGTTTCTGTTGTACAGTACCCGAACTCTCAGAACAAAAGGGCAGTTTCCTGAGAACTGCCTTTGACCGTAAAGTAAACCTCCGAATCAGACATTGACTTTTTCATGAAAGTTGTGGAGGGGAAATAGAGGAAAACGGCAATAATTTTTGTGAAAGGATTGGTGGAGTCTATGATTTGTTAGGATTTTAACACTGACGGGTGGTCGGATCTGGAAACTGGCTAACAGAACTGTAGATAGATCTGAAGATGAATTTTAGAAAATATGAGATGGTCGTACGAAATTCCACGAAAAATTGGGAATGGAGGGGTTGGTGGATAGAACTCTCAGTAAATTTGGGAGTTCCTGGAAAAATCAAAAGGTGCTCCGAAGATGGGAAACTCAGGGCGGGTGGAAATCAGAACATAAAACAGACAGATCTGGAAACAGAAGTTGGACGAAAATGGAAAATTGTCAAATGGGAGCTATATGACCAACCAATTTTTTTGGAACGTGGTAGACACCTCTGGCACACCTCCTGAAAATTTTTTATATGAATGGCCAAAAGACACAAAATACCCTTGGACCTAGAGTTTGGGGAATAAACAAATGGGATAGAACTAATTAGTTCTAATACCATTTTACAAAAAAAATAAAAGGATGATGGTGAGAGAGGGGGCGCCCCCTTGACCAAGAGTGAAGGTTGGTGGCCAACCTTGACTTCCAAGCACACTTGTCCCCCCACTTGGCCCACCCTTCTAGAAGCCCACAATTGACATGTTGACTGACCCCACATGGGCCCTAGGAGTGAGGTGGATCAATGGGAGGAGGGATGGGGGGCCCGCGGGACCCAGGTGGTCCATATTACACATAAACCCCTCTTACAAACCAAATTACAAACTGAATAAAGACAAATAAAAACACACTACACACATATAAAGTCCCAGTAAATGTGATAAATGCCGAGACTCAAGGGGGAGTCTCCAGACTGTCTCCGAGCCAGATGGATGCCGAAGTGGCTCGTGTGGTGCTCCGCGTACGGTATCGGTGGCTCGCCGACTCGTGCCGCTCGTGTGCTCTGGTGTCCGCACCACCATGGGGTATGATGAACACGGGCATCGCATTGCACCAGGAGTACTTTTTTTATAAACGAGTGAAAACCACGAGGCTCTACATAAAATATACATTCTTGATTACATGACTTTCTAGTGCATGACCTTCATGGTTATGAAAAGTACATTCACGATACATGCTAGTACATTATTGATTACATGAAAGGCCATTATACATTCTGGAATGATTATCATCTCAGTCTCTATATAAACTCTCTTATCTTCATGGTCATGTCTTGTTACTCGCATTGTTACTTTGGTTTTGTTCGCATGTTCATCGTATGCATTTATTCTTCTTTCCTAGAGCTAAAATACTAATTATTTAAACATTGCCTTCATGTTGATACGAAGATACCTACTGGGCAAGCGTGCTCATTCCCTACTTTTTCCCATCTTTTCAGGATATTCTAGCAGGTCGGATTCAGATTATTCAAGTGATGGATCCGAGAGTGATTGATGGTTCGAGAGAAGCCGTAGCTAGTCTAGTCAAGAGTCAATTATGTAATTTTTGCTTTATTGAGTCTAGTTAGTCCAAGAGTCAATATCATGTACTTGATTATTATTATCATCAACAAAAGTTAGATTTTTGATCAAATTATGGTGTCCATTCATCTTATGTGTGAATGATTTACGCTCTGATTTTATTGCTCGCTTGTGGCGTACTAGCCGACTGTTCACGTTCCCGATTATCTTCCGCTGTACTTATGTCTCGGGACGTGATAGTTAAAATGGTATCAGAGTCTAGGCATAAGTAAGTCCTAGGAAAATGTCATGTCATAAGTTAAGTCCAAAGATTTATGACCAACATCTATGAATTAGGAAAGAAATTTTCGAACCCATGAGAGATTGGGTAGAACCTGGGGTGAGATAGTTAATTAAAAATTATCTCTAGGATAATCCCCTTCCAACTTCATAAGAATTAATTGCTTGTTTATTTCTTCAGGCACTTTACTCTTACAATGGCCGCTGAACATGCCGCAAATCGTGCTAACTGGTGTTGATATTTCTTTCCTTCTTTCTTGGGTGTGAGTGATGATGATGTGGATGGATGTGTCATAGTGAACAATGTGAATGAATGTGAGCAAGTGATACACTAACTCAAGCAATCAACATGAAAGTGAAACATGTGGGCATGTCATCTCAAACATAGCAAGAAATATAAAAGGAGAACTAAAAACACACGTCGTGGGCGTGGAGCAAAGAGATGAAAGAAAACACACATCGGGGGTGTGGAGTAACCAAAATAAAAGAAGATAAGCAAGCAAGAGAATAAACAATGCCCAAATGTGGAATGATGCGATCGCCACCAAGGTAAATAACACAGTAAAACTACAATACGTACCTTGGAAAGAGTCGAGTGAAGCCACCGGTCACAGGAGAGAGAAAACCAGATACTACAGCGGCAAACGGTCGAACAGAAGACCGCAAGAAACAGCAAACGGTCCTACGATAGATCGCCTGAGATCTGCAAACGGTCTGATGAATGACGGCTAGAGCACCCAGAACAATGAAGTGGAACTTGAATCTCCACCCCTCCTGGCCGGCCAGAAGAGTTGGGCCTCGTGCAATGAACCCTGTAAACCTGCAAAAGAGTGTAGACACAAAGAAAAATGACCCAATAAGCCCTTGGGACTAATGTAGCATCTATAATGCAACTAAGCTAAAGTGCATAAAAGCAACGGTGAATACCTGGGGGTGGTGTTTTTTTAACCCCTGTGGGGCGTGGAAAAGATAGGAGGATGTTTCGAAATGTGTTGTGAGTGCAGAGAACATGGGAGGAAGAAGAGGGAACATGTTATGGATGCAAAGGGACAATAGACCAAAACTAAAGAAAAAAACTCAAACTTAGACCAAAGGAACTTGATACTCCCTGGACCAGAAGCTTTGTGGACGTGGAAGTAGCTTCTCCCTGGTAAGAAATGGCTCCAGAACGTAGCAGCACTTCGCGGCACACTCCAGAAATCTCCTCCTTCAAGCCATGAAGTCTAAGGCTCTATTTATAGGCCCTCAAACCCTAGGTTCGAGTTGGAGGGATAATACCACAAAAATAGGTCTGAAATTAGATAAACCTCAAGAATAATACTCCCAAGAGTCCATAGAAATAAACAGAAGTTTCTGAGAGCCTCTATCCAGAGAGA
Source organism: Amorphophallus konjac (assembly GCA_022559845.1). Classification (NCBI taxonomy): domain Eukaryota; kingdom Viridiplantae; phylum Streptophyta; class Magnoliopsida; order Alismatales; family Araceae; genus Amorphophallus; species Amorphophallus konjac. Next base: position 40,866,730 of record CM040117.1, on the reverse strand, counting down.
AATCAACAAACCAAGGACTCTACTTCGTCCACAGTGAAGCAGAGGAAGAACAGTGGAGCAGGACTCTCGGCCTCCACAAACTGTCTTGCGATAGACAGCAAGGGACAGGAAAATGGTCAAGCGATAGACCGCTAGGCTCATTCGTGCACAAGAAGATAAGATCAAAGAGACCCAACAGGACTCTCTACCTCATAGCGGTCTAGAAAAAGACCGCCACCGCCCACCTAACGGTCGCACGATAGACCGCTAGGCTAGTAGACGTGGCAAAAAAGATAAAGAGCGATAAATCTTCAAGTTAATCCATAATAAAATCCTCATGAGCCCATATCCAGGCCCAATAAGATGCAACGACGATGAATCAAGGAGCTAGGCCCAACTAGGGAGAACGACCCATAAAATAAGCCCAAAAAGATGACTAAAAATGACCCAATAAGCGACGAACAACTTGGGACATCATAAAATAGATAAGGAGATGACCCAACTTATTGGTCACAAAACGGATGTCAACAGATGCCCCTCCTTAACGTCCTCTTTGCAGGGGAACGAGCGGAGGTGAAGCGAAAGTGAAATGGAACATGGAGATGAAGCGGAAATGAAGCGGAGTGGACTGAAAAGCGAGCGTTAAGGCAAATCGACACCCGTCCTCAACCAACGAGTGATAGGAATCTTCCGAAAAACTTTGAACCAATCACAAGGAACATTCAAACCGAATGACGCATGCCTGGAGGTACTAACAACTAAAGGGACTAAAGTCACGACCAACCTCCTCATTGGAACACACAGTTGATAGGCAGTCGGAGCGAACAGCAAAGTAAAAAGACGAGCAACTAAACTCTAGACAGGAATCTTTAGATAACCAGACCGAGCAAATAGACTGTAGGAAACCATCCAACTCAGAGTGGAATGACTCTCCTTACTCAAGGCCACGGATACATAGTTATCCACCATCACTAAGACACTTTAGACAGATGAGGGCATACGAATGCTCAAAGATGCGCATTATGCATGCTGGGTTAAAATAAAGAAATCATCAAAATGAATGCCAAGAAAGATAAAAATAGGAAGATACTCGAGAATAGTATTGCTAGACCGGATAAATCAGGGTCAAGATACTATCTGTAACCACGGCGTGCAAGATAGAACGATCATCCCCCAACTCTTCCAACCTAATGGCCTATCCAACGATTAATCATGTGCACCTAGATCATCAGATCCCAGAACACATGAATGACCAGCCGGTTCTCGAGGTAATATATCATAGATACCATATAGTAATGCATTAAGGGATCAAGGATCGAGATACTTACCTGACTTACCTGCCCGGCGAGCTGTGATGTGATATGATGGTTATGTGATGGCGTTCAAGCTTTTATAAGAAGAGGGGTTAGCCATATCATAGAATAAGCATGAAGCATTAATGAGATATGAACCATTCCAAAATGACATCAAGAATCAAGTACTTATTTCATTTCAAACCAAAAACCTGTAATTGCCATCAAACGGTCTAGGCTAGGACCGCTAAAGGACCCCTGACGGTCTAATGATAGACCGCTAGGGAAGGGCGGTTCACATTCTCCGAGGAGGGTGATCGAGACGGAAAATGGTCTAGATGAATACCACCAGAAAAGACCTAACGGTCTGGCGATAGACTACTAAGCTCTGAGCGATTTCAAAAACTGAACGGGCGTTTCATTCACCCCGCACGCCCCATTCCGTTCCATTGCATCTCGACCCATATTCCGGCCACTCCGGCGCCCAAGCCCACCGGCGACCACCGTGACCGATCCTTCGACCACCCCAAAATGGTGAAGAAGAGGGTCGTGAAATGCCTCCAACGGGTGATAGAAGAGGAGGAAATGCCTCCGGCGAAGTGAACCCACCGGCGGAGGAAGAAAGGCCGGAGGCCCAAATGGCGATGGAGGAGGCCCCCACGGCTGAAGAAGGTGCTGAAGATGCCACTGGCGATGAAGAAGAAGAACTTGCGGCGAAGGCGGCGCCGGCAACGGCGACCGGACGACGATCGTCCGAGGTAGGCCGAAATCCTTAAAACCACATTTTTAATTTCGTTATGTCCATGCATGTGTGTGGAGTGGAGTGGGAATGGGTCTGGGGACCCATTAAACTCATTTGTAGGCCTTTACGGCCATTTTCATGACTTGGGGAAATGGGGCAAACAATGCCCTTACGTTGAGTGCCTAGCGATCGTTTTAGTGACCGCTAGGGAACCAAGCGATCCAGGGGCGACTGCTTAGGGAAGATAAACGGTCCATAGAGAGACCGCTAGGGGATCAGAGTATTTTTTTTGATTTTTTTGATTTTAAATGCAAATGCAATGCATGACTTATGACCTTATGCATGATGTTGATTGTTTTTAATGGATGCAGGGAAAAAGAAAAACCAAGATTTCTTGGCTGCAAGTCCGGGCAGTTTATTTAGCATTACCAGACTATCAGAGAGAGAGACTGGCAGTGATGGGATTTGGGGAGCTGCTCAGCATAGAGGTGATGCGGATAGACACAGCATTGATGTATGCACTCCATGAGAGATGGGACCCCATCAGCAGGGCATTTCTATTCCCATGGGGACACATGATCCTGACACTTGAGGACATCGCATGGATCACAGGATTGAGAGTTCACGGAGCACCTGTGATGGGTACCACCTACGCTGACTACCGAGAGCTAGCACAGGAGTTGCCCGGGCTGGAGTTACTGAGACCGGGACACCACTCGTCCATGCTGGGACGGGCGACACTCCAGTAGAGCTTACGATTGAGAGGAGCGGCGATAGCCGTAGGAGGGCTACCTGAGAAGCATCTCGGGAGATTGACAGACAGAGCCCGAGAGAGAGTATATGCTGGACTAGAACCAGAGGGAGACATCACCCTTCGCTGCTTCCTGATGTTGCTATTCGGGAAGCTTCTATTTACGACGAGGGCAGATGGAGTGAGCTGCAGACTCCTCCCACTACTGAGGGATCTGGACGGAGTTGGAGAGTACGCATGGGGAGCTGCAGTGCTAGCATTCCTGTTCGACTCCCTGAGCACCACCGACCGGCAGATGATGCTGGGCGGTTTCTCACCTTTGCTTCAAGTAAAATGCTTGACTCTAAATGGTTATGATTATGCTTATGCTTATGATTTATGATATGCTGACATTTGACTAAATGCAGGTATGGAGCTACATGTACCTCCCCGGCCTAGGGCAGGAAAAGGAGGTACAGTCGGACCGTGTACCCATCGCGAGGCGGTGGATGGCGGTGCAAGACACCGGGTCACTACGACGCTTGTCGCGAGTGATCCAGGAGGACATGGATGCGTTCCCCTATGCATCGGTAAGCTTTTAAACTCTAAAACTTCTAAATTCACTTAAATGCTTTTATGAGATGCTGACTGACTCAAATGCATGACTTTTTAGGTGCGCTGGACACCGTACCGCGATGAGGGGCATGAGGGACAGCCCTGGGTGGAGGCAGCCTAGGCATACACTGGATGAGACATGTGGCTGCATTGCATGAACATCATCGAGCCATTGCACCACCGCCTGATCATGAGGACGCGAGGCGTGCACCAGCCGGAGGTGGAGTTCCCGGCACGCCACGACGAGTGAGTTGGGCGGCCCTCGAAAGGCCTAAGTGGGGAGATCGATTGGGTGACCCGGGCGATCGAACATGTACGAGACTAGACCAGGAGGGGTCAGGTGGTGAGAGCCCGAGCCAGCAACGATGAGGCCTACCTGAAGGCCTACGCCAGGAGGTACGGTGATTAGGTGTTCCGCGGCACCCGACGACCGGTATGATTTCCTAAACTCAAACTTTTTACTGCTACATTTAATGCTTTGACCCCTATAATGATGCAATGACCCTCTAACTTTCTTACATGCAGCTAGACCCCCAGGGTCGGATAGCAGAGCTCCAAGGACTCCTTCATTCTATAGTGCAGCAGAGGGATGACCTCCAGCGCTCTTTGGATCTTCTGGTAAATTCTAATTCTTAGACTTCAATGCAAATGCTTGTGCATGCGACTGACCAACTAAGACTTCTAAATGCAGCGAGCCGAGGGAGCAGGACGCCAGAGACCCGACGCTCTATCCTTGTCTTCCCAGCCAGCGGGCCGAGCAGAGGGGGACGCCGACTTCGCTCGGGCAGTTGCTCAGGCCGAGGAGGCCGAGGCCACTCTCACGGAGAGGGTAAGCAACTGACCGACTTCTCTTCTTATGCTATATGAAAATGCAATTTGGCTAACATGTTGAATGCTCATGCAGACAAGAGAGCTGACTGTAGAACTGGGTGAGGCAGAGCGCGCCCGAGCTGAGGTGGAGTGACTCCGAGGAGAGGTGGAGTGATTGAGTGCAGGAGCAGCAAATTTGGAGAGCTAGAGAGACTTAGAGCTGGAGCAATACGGCGATGGATTCTCAGCGAGAGGTGGGAGAGCTGAGAGTTGAGATCCGGGCGCTGGAGAGAGCAGTCCGATTAGTGAGCAGACGGTTGTCCCACAGCGTGTCACAGAGCGGCGCGCGCAGTGGACACCCTGACTACTTTACGGGCTCCTCCGGCCAGCGGAGGAATGAGGAGGATGAGTGGAGACGACGACACCAAGAGGAGGGGAGCACCTCCATGGCACCACCGGCGAAGACACCTGAGGGTACCGGGGATAGCGGGGGTCCAGGAGAGGGACCCGTCGGGGCATGAGTTGTACTTTTTCTTTTTCTTTATGGACACATGTACATGACTCTGTGTTAGTGAAAACTACATGATCTTTTTGTCTTTTTCGAATGCAATGTGAATGTGAATGCTCACCCACTAATAACGACCTCTAGGACTGACCAAGAGTTTAGGATAGAGAGGGAAAAAATCGACGATTCAAACGAAGGAAGAATGATTAAAAGAGGGGTAAACAGGGGAAAAATGGTCTTCTAGAAGACCGCCAGGGTGATGAAAACGATCTAATGATAGACCGTTAGGGGAACGGGTGTGAAGGCGGTGAAGAAAGGGACGAAACGGTCGCTTGATGACCGTTTTGGGAAGCCTGGCGGTAGCTCGATAGACCGCTAGGGAGAAAACTCAGTCAAGTCCAAGCGGGACTCTCCGTGAGAGTCTGAACTCGGGGCTAGCAGCACCTAATCCGTGTTAGAACTTATCCTAACTTAATCTAAAGCTAACTAACCTTAATCCTAATGTGTTAGGACTAGAATTAAAGCCTTATAACTAGGAATACACCCAGAATTCGTAGCTCATAGTAATCTCTGCTTTAGACCTTGAAAACTTCCCAAAATCACTCAAAATCACCATGAAGAGGAGCTTTGAAGCTAGCACCATGGGAGAGGTGGCTTATACCGGTCCAAAGGCGGCTAGACGGGAGCATGGGGAGCTGCAGCGGCTTACTACAATCCCCAAACATCTGAGCACGAGCCCTTCAAGAGAGGTAAGTTCAACTTTATTTCAAAAATCTGAATTTTCTTGAGTTCTCTTCTCATGGCATCTCTCTTCTTCTTTTCCTCTCTTTTCTCCTTCTTCTAGCTCCTTCCTGGCCCAAGATGTTATTCAAGCTTGAAGTGGGTGGCTCCCATGATAAAGGAACTCCCTTTAGAAGTCACTTCAATCCTAAGGGCATGTCACCTTCACCCTCTATTAGTTCTAGCCAAGAATTTCCAGAAATTCTCTTATGATTGGCCTAGCATTTTAGCCCTAGTGGACTTATGGCAACCTCAAACACACACTTTCATATTCTCAACCTTTGAAGTCACTATCCTTATAGAAGAGGTAGAGACCTACCTAGCCCTTCCTAAGACTATGGTGGGGGATGAAGACTTGGTGTGTCATACGGTTGAACCTATAGACCCTTCGCTCATCTTGGGGATTTCCTACCCAATCCAAAAGATGTGAGAACCATGATTAGCCCTCGCCACATTCATTTAATACCCTTAGCACAATGGATCACTTCTCATTGCAAGAAAAAATATGGGAAACATGAAGCCATGGCTAAAGCCGTATCCATTTGCTTATGCGGGGTCTTTCTCTTTACTACCACCGACCACCTCTTGGATATTCAAAATCTCAGCATCATTAGTGGTTTGTGGCGGGGTTTATCCATCTCCCAAGCCGTCCTTTCTACCTCTATGATGGTCTTAGTTCAGCTTCACTAGGGGGACCCCTCTTTGGGTCAATGATCATCATTGAGTGTTGGGTGGGAGTTAGACTCAAATTTCTACCCAAGGAGGACTTGCCTTCAACTAGCCGTATATTTGGGAGTCACCCTCTCCATTTTATAGGAGGTGCATTTGGATTCTCTTCACAGGTTGAGTGTCGAACCGCGGACAAGAAAACACGGGATGATTGGCGCCTCTACGTCAACACTTTGCCATTGGACAAGTTCATGATGCGACCCTGGGCTCTTCAAGGCACTACCCTCAGATTACCCGGTGACTGAGCCTAGACCTGCACATAGTGGGGAACACTACCTTGGCGATCTACAACCCGCACCGGTGCTACTTACAAATCGGGCTACCCCGCACCATGATTCAAGCATTATCACACTACCCTCCCCTTCAAGCTAGGAAGATTGGGACCGAGGAGGATGAACGGACAGTCCGGAGCGCTCTGACCATGTGGGAGATCAGCCGAGTCTGTACCTTGCCAGCGGAAGTGATGGAGAAAAGAGAGGAGTGCCAAGATTATGTGAAGGAATTGCGTAGAATCTGGTCTCATGCGAATAAGAAGTTGAATGTAATCTGAGTCTTATGATCATGTTTTCTAAATTTCTTTGAAAGAATGATGTACTATGACTTTGAATGAATGAATGAGAGCTTTGGTTTTATCAGATGTGTAATGGACTCTCAATTTTGGCTTGATAGATCAACAAAATAGGTTTCTCTGTTTCAGAAACGGTCCAGCAAAGAACAGCTAGACGAGCCTAACGGTCTATCGATAGACCGCCAAGGGAAAGACTCAGGAAAACCCTGAGTTTTTGACTCTCGGG